>CATIWQ010307214.1:0-16559 GCA_949673415.1 Euphorbia schlechtendalii
GATTGAAGGGAGCCCATAATAGAGGAAAAGAAGGAAGCATTCAGGGAGGAGGAAAAAATTCAGAGAAGAGAGGCTGGTATTCACAGAAAAGAAGACTCATAATCCTATAAAAAAAACAACCAAAGAAAAATCCCAAAAACACAAACCAAAATCAAACTTCAAAACTCCTAGATTTTATAGCACTTCTAAGATCTAAACCCAAGGGGAGAAGTAACTCTTGTTCTTCCCTTTCTCATTTTACACATCATATCCAGGAAGCACTACTTTCCCTCAAAAAGGAGACTTCTAAATCTCCGGTTTCGTCAAAAATCGCAAAACCGAACCAAAGAAATGAGGAGGAACTTCTGAGTGTTTTCATAAACCAAAAAACAGCTATGGGGTAAGCCTTTGAGTTCCTAGGGATAGTGCTTACATTTATATGCCGTTTGTTTTGAAGTTTCATTTTATTTTCGGTTTTCTCCATTTTCACGCACCTTTCTGTTTCCTGCAATTTTCAGTAGGATCTTAAATCTTTTTTGTTATTTTATTTACATTAACATATTCTAAACATCTTAAGCTTTTCGTAATGATAAAGATCATCAAAATCTGTTATGTATAGCAAAAGTTATGATCATTTGAAGTTGGATTATTGTTTTTTGCTGTTTTCTGCAGTTTTCGCATGTTTACTGCAGGTCTGGAAAATCGATACCGGTAACGATATCACCTGATACCATTCAACAATATCATGTGATGCCGGTAATGATATCAATATGGTAGATTTCAGTTTTGCTTCGTTTCGCTCCAATTCGAACCGTTTAAACCCGGAATGACCCGCTGAGACCATCCTGAGTCTAGAAATACATCATTGGGGGTAACAAACCTCTGATTTATAATTATTTTGGATTTATATGTGATTTATTAACGTGTTAATTTGTCAATTAAAGTTCGGAGTTGCAACGGAAGCACTTCGGGCCACTTATATCGATATCGCCTGTCACAGGGATGTCGATAATGATATAAATGACGTCATCACCGTTGTTAACCCGAACGATGATTATATTGTGCATGTTTGGCCTAGATTTAAATTTTTAAATGTCATTTTAGGTCACCCCCACGAAGGGAATAAAACATATTCTCGGATAACTTTCCTCACCGTTTTGCCATGCTTTCATTTTCATTAATAAAATCGACCAACATATGTGTAAATAAAAATGAATCATTTTTATTCCAAATAACAACTTTTGAACCATCGATGTTTTAATTAGGCCACACGGGCCTCGCTAAAATCAAAATCAAACATACATGATATTCCCTGTGCTGACATTTGTTAATGTAGGTCAGATGTACGCTTAGGATTTAATTTCCTTCGGGTATTGTATATATTTTTATGAAAATTGTAATTCATAGATTAGGCGGGCAGTTGCATCCCCCGAGGTTATGTAACCTTTAATCTTTACTTCTTCCACAATTACTTCTCACAGTTACTCAATGCTTGATGTTTGGATTTACCGTTTTATGCATGCGCGATAAACCTGAACTGAAAACACCTAGTTTAGTTCGAATATTATAAACGTGGTTTCTCATTCATAGTGTAATTTAACTCAAATGATGACAAAATAGATAACTCATCCCGGACCCGAATCTCTACTTTGTGGTACGAATTAGGCATACGGATCTAAGTTGTACCAAAATTTCCCGGAAGAGCTGATCCGGGTGGCTACTCTGTAACACAGACTAGAGATCCTAATAACGAGTCTTTTGTACTTGGAACCCATTTATTTTCAAGCACAAACCGTGGTTCTCTTTCACGGGAACCTCTTTTCCAACACACTCTTTTAACGCATCATTCCCGAAAACCCCATACCCCATCTCACAGGGTCGGCGCCTCGCGACGTCCGCGCGGGACCTCCGAAACATCGTCCGCTCACAGTGGCGACTCCGCTGGGGATATCTTTTTATAAACTTAAAAGAAAGTTTAAAAGATTTTTGGATGAGTATTGAAAATTTGTCAAATGAGTTAACCCACATTTAAAATATCGAACAGAGCATATGCATTAGACTGATTAGCATTAAGGTTAGGTTGCCCTATTTTGACCGAGAAGTTTGCGAAAGTATACTTCATGACCCCCTGGTGATCGAAGGAACTCAGCGAGTGGATCACTTGTTGCCATATCGCATGGACTCTCTTGAAAAAGTGGGAAAAGTGTATGATAGTGCAACAAGAACCTTCTACATCAACAACCATGACCAAGCTCATATAAGGAAACCGTAGACACTTTCCCTAGGTTTACCAAAACAAATGCATCTTTTTGTGCAGGTTCGCTCCTTAATACTTCACGATATTAAGATGATCCAAACTTAGGATAGAAACTAGCCAAAAACCTTACACACGGGAGTTATATGGTTGGAAGTTTGGACGTTGCATGCTATGTGCTTTCGAATTGTCACAGTACAAACGTCATACTGACCATAAATTTTTGTGCAGACACTTGAATGCACATACTCATATCATGATGCCAAGTCAATATCACATAGTTAACACTATAGATTGTGTTACCCTACACATCATCTTTGAGATGTCTAATCAACATCCAATTCACAACCCTTCCAGGGAAATCATACATACCAAAAGCCCAAACAGGGCAAATACCTACCCATTTCAAAATAGCGTTCGATGAACACTCAGACCTGTATCCACTTAGATTCATTGAATTCTAAGCCTAGGGTATGACACATTGTTCTACCCAAACTCGAACCTAGAATTAGAGACGCGATGAGATAGTTTCACCTAAGATTAGGGTCACCCATGTTTGTGTTCTCACACATGAATCTCTTGGAACACCTCATTCCCAAAAAACATAGGGTATAATGCATTGTTTTACCCGAACTTGAACTCATCGAGATCGATCCATGGCCCTTAGAGGTAAAAGTGTATTATCACTTGGATGATACGCAACCGTTTATTTTTTCAAAAGGATTGGCAAACTTACCACCTTTCTTGCCAAAATGGCATTTGATTACTCAATACCTCATAGGGTATGATGCAATGTTTTTACCCGAACTCAGACTCACCAAGAATAATCCTTGGCAATGAACTTTCAAAATTCAAAAGTGTATTATCACTTAGATGATATGTGACCATTAGTTGTTTTTTTTTCAAAAGGATTGGCAAACACATACTTGCATCTCCAGGATGCAACCCCCTTAAACGACTTTGGAATGCCTATTGCTACTTGAGTAATAGGTAACACTCCTGTTTTGTTTCAAAAGGATTGGCAAAACACGAGACACGTCTCAATCATAAGCCTATTACCACACGGGTATTATGGAAAACTTCGCTGTTTTGTTTCAAAAGGATTGGCAAAACACGAGTCACACCTCAACCATAAGCCTATTACCACACGAGTAATATGGCAATCAACTTGTTTTGTTTCAAACAAATTGGCAAAACACGGGTCACCTTAAAGCCCTCACCACACGGGTCAGGTCTTATTATCATTTGAGTTACGTCTTTATTACTAATGACTAACCCTGTTTGTTTCAAATAGATTGACAAACATGAATTTTATCGCATCATGGCATACTAACCTTTATATTGAAGCCATTTCATAAGCATCACATGCACTAGTCCATAGTCGGTCAAGCATGCATTTCACTTCTGACGATAGAAATTATCCTTGCTTTCGTTAAATCTTGGAAGCAATCAGGTCATCGGCTCGTTCAGATTTCTCCCATCATGGCTCACCAAACAGAATCATTTGTAGAGGGTCTCCCACACACGGATTCCAGCGAGGACTCGGGTTCAAGGTTCAACTCAGGATGAAGATTAGTGAACAACTCAAGGAAATTTGGTGGAATGGCGGACCAACAGAATGTGTCAGGGGGAACTAATCAACTAGACCAGGGTGGGCCTGCTACCTCCTAGTCTATGATAGGCCAAGAAATAGCTAACACTCTCAACGCATTTCTTCATAGTGACCAGTTCATTCAAGCTATCCAGTTCCATTCTCGCCCTAGACAGCTAGAGGGTAGGGTGTCAGACCAGGAGCCCGTCGATAACCTCCAAGGTCCTACTACTACCTCCCACCCTATGGCTGGGAGACCTGGCTTTATCCCTCACGTCCTCCAATCTCCTAGCACCCAATTCGAAGTCAGCTAGGTGGGGCCCACATTCCATCAGACATAGTCCCCTTTTCAATTTGGACAAAATGGTTCCAGAACGGGCTAAGCGATGAGCAGTAATGGTTAAGTGACAGGAGTGGTGGATCAGTTGATCGTAGAATCACCAGCTTCGCCCACACAACCGAGTTATCATCAGGGGTCTTAGCAGCTCATAGCCACAATAGGGCTGGGAGCACCATCTTCGGGGTTCATTCCAAGCACGCAGACATCTTATCCTCCGCCTGGGGTTTTCCCAAGTTTCTAAGTGTCGTCTTACGGTTATGGTGCAAATGTCAATACCATGACCATGCAATATCGGGGTCAATTCCCGCCTCAACCAACTTATGCAATTCCTCCCAGGGGCCCCGCATATCTCCAGGTTCCATATAATCAGTTCAATGGTTCAGCCAGGTAGGGGACAGGTTACTCGGTTCCCCAACCTAGTATGGAAGAGCTGCGGCATCAGTTCTTGGCCACCCACGCATCACAGCACCTAGGCTTCCAAGCCACCTCCTATCCGGTGCCACCCACTACACCAAGTGATGAGTGGCTCCCCGAGAACTTTACCATGCCAGAGATAGTGAAATTTGATGGGGAAGGCGATCACCAAGCCCACTTAACTAATTACCAAACGGTAATGAGAGCCCAACGAGTCAGTGATAAAATGCTAGCAAAAATGTTCATAATCACGTTGGCAGCTCCGGCTAATCGATGCACAACAATCTACCCCCGAAGGTGTCCCAAAACTGGGAGCACCTTTCAGCAGCCTTGATAGAGCAATACGGCTTCAAGTCTCAGGTGAAAATGACCATGAAAAACCTGGAGGCAGTGAGACAGAAACCAGGGGAGCTGTTCAAGTCATACTACACCTACACAGGTGTTGTTGAAAGATCATCTCAGTCTGCCAGAGATGATTGCAAAATTGATAGCTTGAGCCCTACCGGAATACAGAGAGAAGCTAGGAATGGATGCCTACCCCTCTTATAATGTAGTATTTGAAAAGGCCGAACGAAAGGAGTGGCTCGAATTCCTCGAGACGACCCCTAGAGAATGACCAGTCAACGAGTCATGGTCCCGAAAGAATGACTCAGGGGGATTAGCCTCCAACCCTAAGCAGCTAAAGGGGAAGCAAACTGATGACTACTGAAAGGTAACCATTGGAGAAGAAGACCCACCGCATGTTGAGGATGAGAATGCTAATGATGTAATAAATTAGTTTAAACTCTTCTATGTTAACAAACTATGTCAATGAGACTTTTGAATCTTGGAATGCTTCAAACTTTGCTTACTTGCTTGATATTCTTTTGGATGACATCACGCATTCTCATAAGCATATACATATTGTTTTTAGCACATGTGACACATCATGTCATGAAATTAATTTGGGGTATAAATGGGTTCCTCATAATAAATTCAAATGATTTGACCCTTGAGAGAAAGTGAGAGATAAATACATGTATTTAGACAACGTGTGATAGCAATTGCCTCATCATAAAAGGATGAAAGATCAATGGAAAGATCTTCAAGCATAAAATGTCCATTGACTCATCCAAAGATCAAAAAGATTGGAGCTGGAATAAGGCCAAAATGTCATACTACAACAACTGGCGCAATGTCACAAAAGAGGAGTCGTATCGTTGAACACGTCAACAACTCCATCAACACCATTCATAAGACTAAAACGCCGGGACAATGCCACAAAGAAGGAGTTAGATCATTGAACATGTCAACAGCTCCATCACATGGATCCCCATCATTCGGAGTCAGACCAATGAATGGCTCACTACTATTCAGGGGGCAATCATCACACCATCATAGGAAACGCCAATGATCAAGGCTCATCATCACATACACCTCAAGCCAGCGAAGTGGCACGAGCACCGACCCATCGATCAGAAACACTGAACAAGACCACAACTAAAGTCATGAACATGGTTCTACCAAGTCAACCAAGTTGTACACAATTGCTATCACGCATAGGTGAAAGAAATAAATCGATGAAAAGCAGTATGAACACAAAATAAATTTGTATTTAGCCTGTTAATTAAACACTCGGTTAATTGAGCAAAAATTAGGGCTTCTTTTCAAAACATAAAAAGAATAGTCCTCTGAGTTGAAAACCCGAAAAGGGCAGCTTAGGCAAAACTTAGGACATCGAGAGAACTACATTGGTTAGAAAACCTGAAAAGGCTAAATAGATGGTAGGAGTCAAATCATTTGAAACATTTATACCCCTATTAAAGTTCATCAATGAATTGTCATTTTTGCTGAATCTTTATGCATATGCTTACTTAGATTTCTTGCATGCCAATGGTAGAATGTCGCAAGTAAACATCCAAAAAAAATAAACTAACAAACAAAATGAAATAAAGAAAAATGGGTCTGCTGGATTGAAAAACTGAAAGGGTGGTCCAGGCAAAAATTAGGACAAGGTTCGATAGATTGAAAACCCGCAAGGGCGATCTATGCAGAAATTAGAACCAACATCAAGTTCATCATCTCCTCCTCTGAACAGTACGTGTAATACTTCAGACAAACAATTTCTAAATGATCGTCGCCAACACAGTGCAAAATCAATGACTCATCCAGACTTTACATAAATCAGACCCAAGCTTTGAACTCGAATCTGATTCAAAGAACCCATGGTCATCGCTTCGAGAAAGTTATCATGGAATCCCTAACAAGATAAACCCTAGGGGGCAGTCATGCACCAACACAAGAGAAGGCTCCTCAATGAGCGAGGCCCACGACACCTACAACAGATAAACATGCATCATGGATAAATATTGTTCATGCATAAAATCATTCATACATACATACACATCATGTCATATACAGGTCAAGGAGATGCTAAACAGAGGCAATGCCACCCTGACAACACTCCACCTCCCCATGAGTGACCTACAAATAAGACGATGGCCCATTCAAGCCTAAAGTCAATTCAAAGCCTACCTAGGCCTCTTTCAAGCAGCACCACAACATCACAAAAGCCTCCCAGAACAACGGAGCAGTCATCGGGACATCCTTGAAATCTCAAACTCAAATTTCCATATTTCTCATAACCCTCGTGTATTAATTCTTGATTGAAGGGGCAAAAATTTTTACTTCCAGCAATCTCAATCAAGGAATTAAAACATATGTCACAAGTATGTCTACTAATAAAATTCCACATTCTTGTAGGTACCCCTTCAACTTACAAGGGGCATCCACTGTAGACTTTCTACAGTCCGCGTACCCTCTGGGACTTTTTACAGTCCAAATCTTTTTCAGACTTTTTACAGTCAAAGGATTTTCTACAATCCTCTTTCTTCTTGACTTTTTACAAGTCATCCAAACTTTTTACAGTTTAAAATGCTTGACTTTTTTTTACAGTCATCCGAACCTTCTACGGTTAAAAATTCCTGACTTTTTACGATCATCCGAACCTTCTACGGTTCAAAATCGTGACTTTTTACAGTCATCCGAACTTTTTACAATTCAAAATTCCTAACTTTTTACAGTCATCTGAACTTTTTACAATTCACACCTTGTCCCAGCCTTATCACGGTCAGCAGATTTCAACGAAGACTCACAACAGTCGACTTATTATCAAAGGCATGGAGCACACGGCCTTCATCCTTTCCCAAGCAATTCCGAGTGTCACGGTCAACTCACAAGGGGCATAAAATTTAGACCTCAATGGTCAACCATCCCACAGCAGATTTCAGCGAAGACTCACAACAGTCGACGTATCATTAAAGGCATGGAGCACACGGCTTTCATCCTTTCCTTAGCAGTTCCGAGTGTCACGGTCAACTCACAGGGTGTATAAAATTCAGACCACAACGGTCAACCATCCCACAGTGGATTCAACGAAGACTCACAGCAGTCGACGTATCATCAAAAGTATGGAGCACATGGCTTTCATCCTTTCCCCAGCAGTTCCAAGTGTAACGGTCAACTCACAAGGGGCAATCATTGTCAAATGGGTAATTCACAAGAGACACAGAGAGGCCAACCTCGAAAGACACTGCACCAAGATGAAAGATTCCAGCCATCATCCCTAAAGATTGCCAACAACGACCGGGCAGGTATTATCTCCAATCCCCACTACTCTTTCAATCATGGGACCATACTGATCTCATATCAGCAGTGATCCCATGAGGGGCAGCTTGTGAGCACGAAATTTTTATGCTTGACTCATGAGTTCGATGACGAAGCTATAATTTTTCCCTTGTTAGTTTTTCACATTTTGCAGGGTCCTGAAATCACTCGGAAATCATCTGCCTTGTTTCTTTGGGCCTTTTTCCCCTATTTAAAAGCCTAAACATAGAAAATCCCGCTGGGCTATTCAATATCATTAACGATATTGAAGGGTATCGTTAACGATATGGATAGATATCGTTAACGATATCGACCATTATCGTTAACGATATCGAGTTTGGAGACAGTCAGAAAAGGCAGGCCTTGCATTTTTCAACGAAAAATACCCAACATTCACCCATAAATTAAGACTTTTTCTCCAACCCTTTATGACCATGAGTGGAGGGAAGAAAATAGAAAAAGATGATAAAAAGAGTGGGTGCAAGTGGGTGACTTTTGGATTGAAGGGAGCCCATAATAGAGGAAAAAAAGGAAGCATTCAGGGAGGAGGAAAAAATTCAGAGAAGAGAGGCTGGTCTTCATAGAAAAGAAGACTCATAATCCCAGCCAAAAAATAACCAAATAAAAATCCCAAAAACACAAACCAAAATCAAACTTCAAAACTCCTAGATTTTAGAGCACTTCTAAGATCTAAACCCAAGGGAAGAAGTAACCCTTGTTCTTCCCTTTCTCATTTTACACATCATATCCAGGAAGCACTGCCTTCCCTCAAAAAGGAGACTTCTAAATCTCCGGTTTCGTCGAAAATCACAAAACCGAACCAAAGAAACGAGGAGGACTTTTCGGGTGTTTTCGTGGACCAAACAAAGTGGATTCATAGCTATAGGGTAAGCCTTTGAGTTCCTAGAGATAGTTCTTACATGTATATGCCGTTTGTTTTGAAGTTTCATTTTGTTTTCGGTTTTCTCCATTTTCGCGCACCTTTCTGTTTCCTGCAATTTTCAGTATGATATTAAATCTGTTTTGTTATTTTCTTTACATTAACATATTCTATACATCTTGAGCTTTCCGGAATGGTAAAGATAATCAAAATCCGTTAAGTATAGCAAAAGTTATGATCATTTGAAGTTGGATTATTATTTTCTGCTATTTTCGCATGTTTACTGTAGGTCTGGAAAATCGATACTGGTAACGATATCACCTGATACCATTCAATGATATCATGTGATGCCGGTAATGATATCAATCTGGCAGAATGCAGTTTTGCTTCGTTTCGCTCCGATTCGAACCATTTAAACCCGGAATGACCCGCTGAGACCATCCTGAGTCTAGAAATACATCATTGGGGGTAACAAACCTCTTATTTATAATTATTTTGGATTTATATGTGATTTATTAACATGTTCATTTGTCAATTAAAGTTCGGAGTTGCAACGGAAGCGCTTCGGGCCATTTATATCGATATCGCCCATCACACGGAAGTCGATAACGATATGAATGACATCATTATCGTTGTTAACCCGAACGATGATTATGTTGTGCATGTTTGGCCTAGATTTAAATTTCTAAATGTCATTTTAGGCCACCCTCATGAAGGGAATAAAACATATGCTCGGATAACAGTCCTCACCATTTTGCCATGCTTTCAATTTCATTAATAAAATTGACCAACATATGTGTAAATAAAAATGAATCATTTTTATTCCAAATAACAACTTTTGAACCATCGATGTTTTAATTAGGCCACACGGGCCTCGCTAAATTCAAAATCAAACATACATGATATTCCCTGTACTGACATTTGTGGATGCAGGTTAGATGTACACCTAGGATTTAATTTCCTTCGGGTATTGTATATATTTGTATGAAAATTGTAATTCATAGATTAGGCGGGTGGTTGCATCCCCCGAGGTTATGTAACCTTTAATCTTTACTTCTTCCACATTTACTTCTCGCATTTACTCAATGCTTGATGTTTGGATTTACCGTTTTATGCATGCGCGATAAACCTAAACTGAAAACACCTAGTTTAGTTTGAATACTATAAACGTGATTTCTCATTCATAGTGTAATTTAACTCAAATGACGATGAAATAGATAACTCATCCCGGACCCGAATCTCTACTTTATGGTACGGAATAGGCATACGGATCTAAGCTGTACCGAAATTTCCCGGAATAGGCATACGCATCCGGGTGCCAACTCTGTAACACAGACTAGAGATCCTGATCTTGAGTCTTTTGTACTTGGAATCCATTTATTTTCAAGCACAAACCATGGTTCTCTTTCACGGGAACCTCTTTTCCAACACGCTCTTTTAACGCATCATTTTCGAAAACCCAACGCCCCATCTCACGGGGCCGGCGCCTCGCGGCGTCCTCGCGGGACCTCCGAAACATCATCCGCTCATAGCAGAGCTTTATCTTCTTGCTCTTGATGACATTTTTACTTCCTTTTTAGGGCTTTCTCTTAGCAGGGACTGGTGGCAGAGTTGGAGTACTCTCTTCTTCTTCACCATAGTTGAGAATGATAGCTTGATCCTTTGATTCTGTTGGGTGAGATTCCTTAGCCTTCAAGTCCTCCCTCTAGAACTCAGCAACCTCCTCATCCTTGTGGATGGGATTAGTGTAGAGGGTGGTGAGAGGGATGGCATCAACAAGAGTCGTTGTCCTACTTTAAGAAGTAGCGAAGATCGGAGTAGGCTACCTATTATGAGAGCTTTTTAGTAGTTTTCTGGAGAGAGACACTCCTTGTTGTGGTGGGAGTGGTCTTTGAGATTGTTTGGGGAGTTATTTCCATGGGAGAAGAAATCTTTTGAGAGAAGGAAGAGAGAATTTACTTTTAGCTTTCTAGAGAGAGAGAGAGTAATTTGCAAGTGTTGGTGAAATGGTGGAGGTAAGGACTTATTTACAGGGAAAATATGCTTGGAGATCAAGTAAAGGGCAATTCTATAATAATTGGACCTTGAGTAATCATAGCGGGTATAATGATTAGTAGAATTGGATAAGCAACCTCCATTGAGAGTGTTTATGTCAGCCCACACTTGGCGATATTCAATGAACCTAGACTAAATCTAACCGTTACTCTCTCCTCTTTCCTCTTTTGCGCATGAGTGACTCTTCATTTCCTCTTCTTCTCTTTGTGACTCTTCATTTCTTATTCTTCTCTCCATGACTCTTAATGCATGCATCATTAGATAATCTTCATCAGTCATAATTATTAATCTTACTTATTATTTCTAAAATTAAATCTAAAAAATAAAACAAATAAAATAAAAGGAGTTTTGAAAATACTTGGGTTGCCTCCCAAGAACGATTTGGTTTTAATGTCTCTTAGCTCGACTTTCCCACACCGAGATCATGGTGTGGGGTCGAAGATCTCTGTGAGATGAATTTCTTCATAATGAACTTGGAATCCTTCATCATATAATTTGAGGCGATGCTGGTTAACTTTCATGGATTTGTCAATCATTGTGCTCTTAATAATGACTACTACGTGAGGAAATATCTTGGTTACTATGAAAGGACCAATCCATCGAGATCTTAATTTCCCAAGGAATAATTTAAGCCTCGACTAAAAGAGCAAGACTTTTTGCCACTCTACAAAGGTCATCCTATAAACATGGAGATCATGGTGGTGTTTAGTGGTTTCTTTGTAATCTTTAAACCATTTAAAAAAACCTCATCTTTTATCTCTTCTAATTCATGCATTTGTAATTTCCTTTATTACTAAGCTGCATCCATTCTATAGTTGGTCTTTAACTTCCCAATATGCTCTGTGCTTGATCTTTAAAAAGGAAAAGACATGCCTTTCTATAGACAACTCTGTAAGGAGACATCCCAATGGGTAACGTCCATGTTGTTCTTTATGACGTCAGTTACAACCTTTGTGTCATCATTTCTTGTTGCCTTAGCCTCTATCGATTTGGAGACATAACCTGTTACTAGGAGAATTTTTTTAACCCAAAAGATGGAGGAAAGGGACCCATAAAATTAATAACCTTTACATCAAAGATCTCAATAACCAAAATTGGAGTCATTGGGAGTTGATCTTTATAACCAAGGTTACTAATCCTTTGGCAATTATCACAAGCTTTGCAATACATGTATGAGTCTTGAAAGATGTGTGGCCAATAGAATCTGCATCCCAAAATGCATTACGCTATTCTTCATGGTCCACCATTACCTCCACAAATTTCATTTTTACAAGCTTGTAGCAACTCTATGAGTAGTTCCCCTGCTATACACCTCCTTATGATAAAAATTTTCCCTTGTATGCACAGATAGGGGTCATCCTAGTGATTTATATAGCTTCTCTCTTCATTTTGTCTTTGTCATTACGTGTCAAGTGTTCAAGGAACCTTGCAATGGTGATGAAATTGACAATATCCACGTACCAATGAGTCTCAATGATAGAAAAGAGGCTCTTTGTAATAAATTCATCATTCACCTCCTTTGGTCCCTTTGAGTTTCTAAGTCTATTGAGTTTATTTGCAACCAAGTTCTTCGTCCTTTCGTATTTTTTATCTCTATGTCCAATTCTTGTAGAAGAAGAATCCAACAAATCAGTCTCAATTTGGCATCCTTCTTAGTTATCAAATAGCATAACATTTCATGATCTGAATACACAATGAACTTTGAACATATAAGGTAGGAACAAAATTTTTCCAAAGAAAAAATTATTGCAAGGAGCTTATTTTTAGTGGTGGTGTAGTTCCTTTGAGCTATATCGAGTCCTAGAGGTATAATATATGACATAAGATTCCTTGTCAATTTAAATCCCAAAATTATTCCCACTCCTTTATCACTTTCATCACACATAATCTCAAAGGGGTAGTCTTAATTTGCCGATTAAAGAATAGATGCAGAGACTAGTTTCTTCTTCAATATGTCAAAGGCTCTCTTAAAAGGATCTCCAAAGTCAAAATTAATGCCTTTTGAAGTAATTGGTAAATGGGCTCCATGAGTTTTGAGAAGTTCTTTGTAAACCTGTGATAAAAACCAGCCTCGCCAAAAAAACCTAACTTCTTTCACAGAATTAGGGTAAGGTAAAGATCGAATAATGTTAATTTTAACTTTGTCTACCTCTATACCCTTTTTAGAAATAACATGACCCAAAATCATACACTATTCTACCATAAAGTGGCATTTTCATTGTTAAGTACTAAGTCGGACTCAATACAATGTTTAAGAGTTTAACCAAGATTATTTAGGCATGCTGAAAACGAGTCTCCATACACTGTAAAATCATCCATGAAGATTTCAATAATGCTCTCTATGTAATAAGAAAAGATACTTACCATGCATCATTGAAATATCGTGGGAGCATTGCAGAGATCGATAGGAATCCTTCTGTAAGCAAAAGTTCTATAAGGACATGTGAATGTGGTCTTCTAGTGCTACCGGGATCTGGTAGAAACCTAACATTCCATCGAGATAGTAGTAATATGACTTCCCTACTAGTCTCTCTAACATTCGATCAATGAACGATAATGGAAAGTGGTCCTTTTTAGTTGCAACATTCAATTTTCGGTAATCTACGGACAATCTCCATCCACTTTACACACTCGTTGGGACCAGTTTCCCTACCTCATTTTCAATCACCGTGATCCCTATCTTCTTTGGAACTACTTGAACTAGATTAACCCACTCATTGTTAGAGATTGGGTAAATGTGGTTAGCCATCATGAGTGGATTGAGTCTCCTTTCTGGTTGCGACAAGTCTTTATTTCCTTTTCCAAGTTGATTTTGTGCATGGAAGTGGTAGGACTAATCCTTTGATGTCGGTAATAGTCCATCTAATTGCTTCCTTGTGATGTTGGAGCAAAGAGACTAGTTATTTCTCTTCATCGAGACTCAACTTGCTTGAAATGATAACCAGGATTGTCTCCTTGTCCCCTATGAAGGCGTACATAAGATGACTTGGAAGACTTTTAAGTTCAAGTGTTGGTGGTTAAGTGATGGAAGGAATGAGCTTTTTGAATGCAAAAATATCAATTTTTTTTATCCTGGTTTCTCCATTGTGGAAGTACATCGAGTTTTAAAATTGCTTCCTCCACTTTTCCATTGAAGCACGTGTCATCGGGACTCTCCATGTCAAGATTCTCAATCAAGGTGACCAAGTATTCACTTGAGAGATTTAATGCAAATATTTATTGGATAATAGGATCAAGGTTATCAATTCTACAATGGCTTGAGTATTTCGTCGGGGTCTTCATAGCTTCATAAACATTGAACATGATTATTTCACCATTGAATTCCATTGATAGAGACCCATTTTGTACATTGATTTTTTATCTTGGGAGTGCTTAAGAATGGTTTTCCTAGCAGTAAACCTTTGCTCCCCATTTTATCTACATCACACATATCAAGAACATAAAAATAAATGGGAAAACAAAGTTATTTACCTTAACTAATACATCCTCCAAGATTCCCTCTAGACAACGAAGCAATCCACAAGCAGTAGGAAAATCTTGGTCTCTTTAAGTGGCATTTTGTGGTTGATTGATATTTTCTTATAGATAGAAGAAGGCATGATATTTATAGAAGCACCAAGATCACATATTTCCTTTTAAATCCCAACTTGTCTTATGGTGCAATTGATTGCGAACATCCCTTGGTCTTTAAGCTTTTAGAGGTAACTTGGGTTGAATCACTACTAATATGTTCTCCCCCATAAGGACCTTATCTAAGTCGTTCTACTTCTTCTTATATGTGCAGAGCTCATTGATGAATATATCATATTTGGACATTTGCTTAATCACGTCACGTTGTGGGATGTTGATCCCAACTTTTCTTTAGGTCTTTTCTAGTCTCTCTAGAAAGGGAGGCCTGGTCTTAGTAAGAATCACTATTTCTTCCATTTCAGAAGGAGTCATTGTGAATTCTTCCTCTAGTTTTGCTCTCAATGGTGTTGATTGGACTTCCTTTCCGCTTCTCAAAGTGATAGCGTTAACATTTTGCCTTGGGTTTTCTTCCGTTTGAGATGGGATTTTCCCCAAGTTCTCGATCTTTGAGAGAGAGAGAGTGTGTGATTATGGTCATTTTCTTTACTAGATTAGTGAAGTTTCCTTGTAAACCCTGAATTTTTTCGTTGATCATCTCAAACCTCTTATGTGTCCCTTCAACGAGAGCGTTGAACAAGTCATAAGGATTCCTCTATTGTTATTGATTATTAAATTGTTATTGTTGTATGACTTGCTTTTGAGGTAGTTTTGGCATGACTAGTACCATTTATTGTGGAGGTTTCAAAATACTCTGATTCTATGGTCCTTGTGGTTATTGGCGGTCATTATTACCCCATCTAAATGTAGGATTGCCTCGCCATGTGGTTTGATTCCTTTCTTGAGGTGGAATGTAAATCTTCCAATTGCCAAAGTACCCCATTGTGTTGACTTGATTAAATTCTAGATCAACAATACATGGAGATTCATCAATTGCATGATTGGTCTTTATGCAAATCTCGCATTCCTGAACTACTTCATTCTTGACAACTAAAGCGTGAACAAGCTTGGATAAGTTATCTATCTTGTCATTAAGTTCATAACCATTGAACTCTCTGACTTTCCTTGAGGTTGATCTGTAGTAACGATCACCAAATTGTTGCACTTTATCAACCAAAGTCTTTATTAGGTCCCAAGATGTTGTTGGAGACTTGTTGATAAGGGCTCTCCTCCACTCATTTTGTTAATAATTGCTTGTCTGGTATCGAGGATTCCTTGATAAACTATTTGGAATAATGCTTGTGGTGTGTAACCATTAAGAGGGAAACAAAGGAAAAAGTGTTGAAATCTTCATAAAAGTCATGGAGATTCTCTGTATCTTTCATCTTTGCTGCATAGATCTACCTTCTTAAAGTGGTTCATCTTGTTGCTAGAAAGAATCTCTCAAAAAAGACGTTGGACATCTATGCCCATGTTGTAATTGATCCTGGTGCTAGACAAAAAAAACCAGTCCTTTGTGGTATATTCAAGAGAGAAAGGGAAAGCCTTGAGCTTTACCAAGAATAAAGAGACTATTTGTGGCTTCATTATGGCACATGTCATATGGAATTACTGAAAATGTTTGTATGGATCTTCCGTGGCTATCCTAATGAATTTGGGTAAGATCTAGATAAATCTAGACCTCATCTCAAAGTTGTGGGCTTTAGTCTCCACTGGGTAATTAATACATAGCGGTCGTTGATTCACCGCGACTGTTACAAGGTCTTTGATTGACTGCACTACGTCAATCATGGCTGTTGTGGCTTCATGAGGCTCAATATTGAAGTTAGTCAAGTCAAACAGTCCTTCTGTTAGAATAATATCATTACTGGGTTTGATCCTGTTAGAAATATAT
>CATIWQ010307217.1:0-29566 GCA_949673415.1 Euphorbia schlechtendalii
AAAAGCTATTAAACACATATAAACAAACAAAACATATTCTTGGTATAATATATTATATACCAGGTATAACACAAATTATACCTGGTATAACACAAAAATAGTGAAAAAGAACCATGTTAACATCAAATGAAAGACAAAAAAATACCTTCATTCATCTCTGAAACATCAGAGCATGCTGAAACAAACACAGGGAAATCTGAAAGATTCTTACTCTCAATTCTCAGATGAAGAAAAAAACGAATAGACATATCAGAACAAATTTCCATTGGACAATCAGAATGTGAAATCTGATACTCAAGCTTTAAAACAGATTTATTGTCTCTAATAACAACATTCTCTGCAATTATCTATATGAAATCTGAAAAACTAACATCCTTATCAACAATTACACCACATGAATTGTAATTAGTGAAATTAAAATCATCAGACCACACTCCTCCATA
The DNA here is from genome assembly GCA_949673415.1 of Euphorbia schlechtendalii. NCBI lineage: Eukaryota > Viridiplantae > Streptophyta > Magnoliopsida > Malpighiales > Euphorbiaceae > Euphorbia > Euphorbia schlechtendalii. The sequence goes on from CATIWQ010307217.1 coordinate 444, forward strand.
ACGAACCAAAATAGAGATATTCTCCATTATTCAAACCTGAACCAATAAAAATCTGACATAAGAAAACATACAAATCTGACAAAAAAAGTGACAATCTAAATCACGAAAACTATAAATACGAAACAACAGAGAAATCGCGATCTAAGAACAGTAAGAAAATGCAAAATCAAAATAAGAAACGAAACTGCAGATCAGGAGCACGAAAAATCGAAACTAACAAACTAGAACACTACATAAATCGAAACAAAAAAGTAAGAGATTAGAAGTAGAACTTACACGAAATCAGCAGCAAAACACAAAAATTGAAATTGAAAAATGTAGATAGAAGAAGAGAAAAGGCAGAGATTAGAGAGAGAGAGAGAGAGAGAAACGTGATCTTAGAGAGAGAGAACGATAAAAAACAATAATGATAAAAGCAAAAACCAAAAGTTAAAAAAGTAAGGATATCAAAAATAGAATGGTATAGTATCAAAAACAAAAATATTTTATTAAAAGTCAGTATACACTTGTATTTCCCTTTTTAAAGTTCGAAACCTAAACATTTCTTAAGAGTTTTACGTAGTTAGAGAGACAATAAGAGACCCGTCCCGTGCTGCAGCACTCACCTTAGTCTTGAAAAAATTAGCTTTTTTTCATAGATTCAAGTTTAAATCCATATATCGGATTACTTTTTAGCACCAAAATATAAATAGCGTATAGTATTTGCGTTAAGTATATCATATAGTGGCAAATTCATATTCATGCTAGAACAATGAAATTTTATGAGTTTGTAGACCTGTTTGTTGAGCATTAACCAAACCTCTCGTAACTGTAAAAAAAGAAGTTTGTTCAAAATTAATTATGCGTACTCCTCTACCTTTGCACCCGGGGGCTGATTTGATTTATTGGCCGTTTGAGGTCCACAGGATCTTTACCGTTCGCTCCGCATATCGAGCCATTATGGGAGTCTCGAAGAATATTAACCGTGTTGACCTGATTAGTTGGAATTATATTTGGAGTCTTAAATCCCATAAAAAATTCGAGTGTTTATTTGGCGTATCTTGAATGACATTCTGCCTTGCCATTCTTCACTTGATTTTGGTCATGTTGCTACCGAAACTTGCTACCAAACTTGTTTTCATGGTGCTGAAACTACTGTGCATATCTTCTTTACGTGCTCTTTTGCTCAAAGAGTTTGGAATGAATTTGAACAAGGTTGTGTTTAGCCTCCTACTGCGAATGTCGCTGATATTTTTTATGGTTGGATTCGCAGTAATTCAACCTCCTTTGTATAGTGAGCTATTTGTTTGCTTTGGGCGATTTGGTAGGCAAGAAACAAGCGAGTTTTTCAACAAATTTACCAACATCCGAAGGCTACGGTTCGGTTTGGAGAGGTCACTAGCAGAAATCACACTATATGTGACGATTATTTGACTGTCACAAAAATTGTTGTAACAAAAAGTCTATTATTTGTTACAATTAATTTTTTATTATCACAATTGTTAGTTTTACAAATAATACATTTATTTTGTGACAAAAATTTTATGACAATTTTTATGCTTGTAACTAATATTTTTTGTTGCAATTTTAGTTGTAACCTAAAATTTGGAAAATGTTAGAATAAACTTTTATTGTCACAAAAACTATTAGTGTGACCACATACAAATCTTGTTATAAAAAATTCATTTATTTTGCGACAGTCAAAATAACTCGAAACAAATGTTTTATGACAATTATATACTTGTAACTAATACATTTTCATTACAACTTCAATGGTAACCTAAAATTTAAAATATGTTACAGTAAATTTTTTGTTGTCAAAAGAGACCAAATAAAAATCTTGCAAAAAGTTTTCAAATGCATATTAACCCCTTAAAAATAATATAAAGTGGTCTACCTAGTCAATTTTTTTAGCATGTCTTTTAGTTCATTATATGTACAAAATTTTATGATAGATGTTATTTGTAACTTATCTGACTAAGCTTAGTCCACTCGATTAAATGAAATAAAAAAGTTTTAGATAAAAAACTCGGATAAATATTAATATGAAATAGATAAAAATAAGTATGCATAATAATAATAATAATAATAATAATAATAATAATAATAATAATAATAATAATAATAATAATAATAATAATAATAATAATAACACACTAATACAAGAATAATGTCAATTTTTATAATTTTTAAAGTTATATAAGTATTAGTACTATTATAATTGTTATTGTTACTAACAACTATTTTTAAATTTATTAATATCAATAATACTATTAAATATAATTGCAAATTATTAATAGTCACTAATATTATCAATATTTCATTCCAAATAATATCTTAATTAATTAAGTAGTATTAATATTTATGTTTAGAGTAAATAGTAGTTTAATCGTTTTATATATTTGAACTATTAATTATAATTATCATTAAATTTATTAATAATATTTTTTATTAAAATAATAAATATGTATTGAAGTGTTTCACTAGAAACTCACTCCACACCCTAATTGAAATACAATTAAAACCTACGCCCTCATTGAAATGCAATTAAAAACTTTAACTTTCTAACTCAAAGCTGCCGCTCCTCAATTCCATTCACCACCATCATCCTCTTTTGCTTATCCGTTCCCCTAGCATCTCATCTTCATCTCCATCGGTGTTTCTTTAGCCGTTGCAAGCCTACAACAAGCACCCATCGATTTATCGCCGAAACCTCTAAAATCAAAGGCATAGACTACCCGCAATAACCACCATCTGTACTCTGCTCAACCACTAATCTCTTGTCGATTTCTAGTACAATCACCGTCATCCGCAGTCTTCCTTTTTTATGTTTTCAAAATCAAGCTTTGTATAACATTTCCAAGGTCAATCTCATGGATCTTTTTCCATATGTTTCACTTTTTACTTGGTGCTTATCTTTCTCTTGCTTGCTATATTGTTGCAAAATTGACATGTTCTCTTTCTATGCCATGACATAGAGGAACTAGTTTGTTAGTGAAAGCTGCAGGGATGAGTGATCCATAGATGCACAATATAAATTAGGTTCTCGGGTAAAAATTGAGGAAGGAATAACATGTTATGTTGGGTTATAGGAAAAATCACTGCAAATTATTGTCAGATTAGTTGTTAGCCTTTTCTGTGTACATATGTTGAGAATAAGGAGAAAAACTTTAATCAAATTAACAACAAATGTTCCTCTTCGAAAGACTTTCTACTTTCAAATTTCAATTTACTTACTAGTTCTGATTATTATCCTTATTAGAATCTTTTTCACTTTGATTTTGTATGTTGGTAATCTCTCAAACAAAATCAGCACCCTCAAGAAGTAGCACCACAGATAGCAACTTTGAAACATACCTAAACTTCATAATTGGGTGACTTCATTTATTACTTTTAGCATAATTTCTTAAGAATCCATTTTTCTTGTGTATCTTAGGTGATTGTCTAATCAATATTTATTAGTGCAACCTAAATACCTAATAGTCCAGTTAAATGATCAGGGTAAATGATGAAATGTGCTAACTGTGAAATGATGCTTGCATTAGTAGCTAAATCATTATCTATATCAGGGCCAATTATATCTGCACTTTTACATGTCTTGGTGTTCTTGTAAATCTCTGAATACATGTGTGCTTCTAACAATATGTACATCTTTCAATGTAAATAGTCTTATTCTATTTTTTGCTTCCTTTATATTAAAATAATTTTGGTTTTATATATAGGATTTGGATTTGAGAGAGTGCTTTACTCTGTCTCAAGATCTGAGAAGCGATTCTCCATTTCATCTACAAAATGCACTTCCACGTGAAAGTATTTTAAAGTGTTTCAAGTACTTTGTGACTTTGAACTCTTTGCGAGCAATATGGGAAAAGGTATGTTTTTGAATTTTACCATTCCTAGCTATTAAGAGTAGAACTGGCACAAGGGAATTGGTTGGAAACACCATTAAATGCATATGCGATCTTTATATTTCCAAGCCTTGATGAACATGCAATCTAGTACTATATATTGGCTTTGTTTCAAGGCCTTGCACAATTCATATTATACTCAATTATTTATATTCTACTTCAATTCATTATTGTGTTTTACAAATTGTGTACTTAGTTTATAAATTTGAGTTCCCTTCAATCCAAATTTTGCATTAGCAAGCTGTTGCAATAATGTTTGTAACAAGTTAATATTGTAAACATGCATATATGGTGATAACGAGAAAACTTGTAACTGATATGCATTTGTTACAATAAATTTTTTATCACCAGCTATATATAATGTGACAATAATAATTATTACAAAATAAATTTTTTGTGACAACTAACTATAGTTGTCATACGTTTGTCACTCAAATTCATATATAATTCATGACAACTAATTATTTTGTGATGATTAATTTCCTTTTTTCTAACCATAAAAATTGTAACAAATGAGAATAATGTGACAACATATTTATTGTCACTCAAGTTTTCATTTTTGTGACAACTTTTTATTGTTACATTTGCATAAACTTTCTGTGACGGAGTTTTACGTGACAACTATCGTGACAATAATTTATTGTCACCTATTAGTTTATGTGACTAATTCATTGGGCTGGCTCTCATAGACATCCTCTTGATTTAAGGTTGAGGCAGGCTTGGAGGTCTTCCTGTTGAGGTCAAACTTTCTATTCTCCATTATCACCTTCATTAAAGTAGTGAAGTCCTCAAGTGGTGGAGATGAGAGAGAGAGGAAGAGTTTGAAAATTTTTGAAAAGTGAAATGAGAGAGAGGGATTTTGAAAATTAATTATAAGGGAAGTAAATTTTGATTAAGTAAAAAAAATGGAAATGACTTGTAAAGTGTATGCATACATATCTTACATGCATTTAAAAATTTTGAATTTAAAAAGAAAGGATAAGTTTAGTTAATCAAGGCTTGAAAAGTGGGATGGGATAAGAATGAAAAAATAAAATCAAGAGAACATGTTTAACTCCTAATGTAATTGTTGACTATTTAGTGTATGGGTTAGTACAAATAATTTAATTATTAACAATCAAAAACCATTTGAATGCATTTTTAAGAAAAACGTTACTTAAACTAAAATGGAAAATTAAATTAGATTTAATTGGAAAAAATAAATGCAAATGGAAAGAAATAAAATGTGGTTAGGATTTTTAAAGAAAAATTGCAATTCCCCTATTTAAGGAGTTAAAAATGTTAATTTAGGGTAAAATTAAACTAATTAGTATAAAAATATTATTTTGATCAAAATTAGATTAATGGTAATTGAGAAAAATTAGTAATGCATGTATCTAATTTTTACTAAATTTGTAAAATGAAAGAAACTAAATTAGTGCTTAAGTGGAATAAAAAGTGACGTTAATTTAAGAATGAAGTAGAAAAAGAATGCATGTTATGTATGTGAAATAAAATAAAAAGGAAGAAGGGAAGTTGAAAAGAAAGTGTAAGTGAAATGATAAGCTATGCCCAGGGTTAACCAAAGCTTACATCACCTCATTATGCCATCATTACTTTATGCATGACTCATCTCTAAAGTATGTAGAGAACTGACACATTTATGACTTGATGTAAAAGAACCTAATTTTTCTCCCTCATTTTTTTACTTTTACAAAATTAATTCAAAATAAAAAAATTTCCTCATTTACTTAAGCCACAACTTGCACTCAAAAGGTGAGCTTTTATACATATAGGACCATTAATAAATTAAGAAAGCTAATTTAAAGAGAAATCTTAACTTGAAAGAAACTTATTAAAAAAACTAAGAGAAATCCAAACCAATTGTGTTTCAAAAGATACCAAGTATGATGAGCAACAATAAGCTTTAGATTTGTAATCTCCATGTTGCCTCCCAATACTTACTCCATTCGTACACCTACAAAAGCAAAAGAAAATAATTAAATAAAAGCAAACACACAATTTTAAACTGAAAAGTGTTAACAAAGATTGAAAAATGAGCTTAGGCTCATTAAAATTCTTCAATTGGTGTTTGAAGCGGACCAATCTCCTCAAGGTTTCTCAAGGAGGTTCATAAATAAAACTAGAAAGAGGTGCTAATATATGATGTCTTTTGTTGTATCGCTTTCACTTCTCTCCATGATTTTTTATTGATTTTCAATAAAGGATTGCCAGCAATCTATTTTTCCTTTGATATCCACCTCAACAACTTTCTTCTCATCTTTAAAGGTATCTCATTTATGCTCTGGAAACTGAGGTTGCTTTAGATCAGATTGCTCATGGTGTTGCTCAGTCACCTCCTCAACTTACTCACCTAAATTATAAATATCATTAACAATAAGCATGTTAGAATCATAAGCAACCTTACCATTACTTTTCTAATACTCCATGGGGTTGATGGAAATTCTTTGAACGCCCACTTCATCTTTTGTAATAACTATGTCAATTAGTTGCTCAAATTGGGCTTCCAAGTTCTTAATTGATTCTTGAGTATTCTCCATAAACTCCATCATCACATTTTCTAAGCTAGGTTACTTAGGTTTAAAAACTGGTGCAACCTCCTGAAAAATATACTGAGGTTGCTGGAATGGTTGATGAGATTACTAAAATAAAAATTGAGGTTGTTGATGATCATGAATAGCACTTTGAGGTTGTTGGAATGAAAAATAAGGTTGCGGAAAAAGGGACTAAGTTTGATTGAATGACATTGGAGATTGTCGGGCAGGATATTGAGGTTAATGGAATAGATGTTGAGGTTGCTCAAGTTGGTAAATAAGCATCCCCATTTGACAAACTTGCTGGGATAATGCCTCAACTTTATGTGAAAAATGTTGAATAATATCACCTCCTAAATCATTTCAACATTTCATCTCTGCATGCCACTTGTAACTAGTGTTCACCATTTTCTCAATAATGGAATAGATTGCTTCGAGCTCCATTTCTTCTAGGTCGTCATTTGAAAGGGTTTCAAGTCAAATTTTATGATCATTGGTTAGCCCGTTGTAAAATATTTGCATATGCATCCACATGGGTAAATAGTGGTTCGGTACCCTTCTTAGTAGCTCTTTGAATATCTCCCAAGCTTGCTGGAGTTATTCATTTTCAGATTGAATAAACTTGGAAATTTCATTTCTCATTCTGGCAACCTTGGATGGTGGAAAAAATTTATAAAGGATTCTGCAAACATCTTCTCTTAAATTATGATTGAACCCGGTTGTAATGATTTGAACCATCTCACCTTATCCTGTAATGAGAAAGGTAACAATTTTATTCTGATAATTTTAAAATAACTAGTATTAAAAAGATTTCATATTATAAGAAAATCATAAAGATTGTCATTAAGGTCCTCATCGGACAATCCTTTCAACTGAACATTTGATTGCACCAATTTGATCATGGAGGGTTTGAATTGAACAAAATTCTCTTCTTCATTCGGTATCACTATGCATGACATGTATCCTATGAAGAAGATATACAAACTCCTTCAGTTTTTGCATAGGCAGAAGGTCTCCACAATCTGCCATCGCGATATAAGGTTGCTCAACCTGGTATGCTGCTTCCTCAAAAGCTTGTTGGATAAGATTTGTCTTTGTCATCAGGTTGCACACTTAGAACATAACTACTACACAAGCTAAAAAATAGGTTAAAACAACCAAATTACACACAATAATTAAAAACTTTATGAGTTGCTCCAAGGCAACGAAGCCAAAAACTTGTTTGTCTACCCAAATGAGCCTCGCAAGTGCACTAGATCATGTTTAGTAGTATGGGACAAGACCAAGTGTCATTCCCACGAGGAGCAAGGAAAGTGATTAATTTTATAGGTTATTTAGTAGGTTAGGAGGTTTCAATATTTAAGGTGGATTGAGTGAAATAGTAAAAATAAAAGTTGCTGTGAAGTAAAAGAAGACAGACACAAGGTTGCCACAAAATGTAGAAATAGAATGTAAGATTGCTGTAAAATAACAATAATAAAGACATAAGCTTTACTAGGCCATTAAATAATGCTCATGGTACTTCCTCTCCTTTATCCCAAAATGTATGAGTGCATACATGTAAAGTATCTTACCTACTTTCCATGTAACTAAATGCGGTATACCATCCTACCACTTAATACTTTAAGGTTTTCACCCCGGGAGTTATCCTCTTACAGACTAGACCTCAAGTATTTAGCTCAAGTAAGCATCTAAAATCAATCCCAACACCCTTAGAAAAAGTTTACAACCCTTTCGTTGCATGTAAACTTAGGTGATTATTAAAAGGTCTAAGGTTGCTAGTCATTACCTTTTAGTTCCTAGCTTCCCAATCTAGCACAAGCTAGCTAGACCCGTGAATCATTAAAAATAATAATAGTCAGTCTAATAAAAGATTTCATGTTGGTTTAAAAGAGATTCTACACCACAAACAAGCCACCAGCAGAGCCTAGCAAGCTTGCTAGGAAATTACATAATAAACATTAAATAAAGTAATATATAATAAATAATATATATAAAAAAGCATAAGAATAAAGTAGAGAGAAGGTGAGCTAATGAAGGATGATTTACAAAGCAAAATGAGACTCCTTATATGCTACTTAGAAGAGTCTTAATCAAGTTTTCAACTTGGTATAACAAAATACTACAAAATATTAATGACTATTATATTGCTTCTTAGTGACCAAGTAAAGACAAGTTGTAGCATGTCTATCATTCACATTTCCCTCTAAAAAGACTTCCGTTCCCACCAAGAAATGCACCATCATAGGTTCAATCATAGTTAGACATGTCAGCTACCTTACTGAGCACTCTTTTCACACCCAAATCTGAAAATCTTCAGCAACCTTGTTAGAATTTCCAACAATCTACAAATCACATTTAAATGCTCATAATTTCTATAATTTAACTCCAAATTAAATAATTCCAAAGCCAATATTCTTATATTTGCATAGTGCTTTTTCCACTTATCAGAAATCAATAAGCCATATCAGAAAGACTCCATGTTAAAGAAGTCTAATGTGGATTCATTTGTGGTTGAAGCACTGATAGAAAATTATACCGTGAGGTGCATCTTGGTAGATATAGGAAGCTCGACCAATATAATTACCAAGAATTCACTATAAAATATGGAAGTTCTAAAATCCAGGTGGGACATTCACCCTTAGTGGGATTAAACAATCAACCCATCTAGTCACATTGGCAGTAGAGATGGGAGAGAGGAAATATGGAGTTCACTATAGCTAACATCTCAATGGGCTTCATTATTATTTTAAGAGGGTCATTCCAGACAAAAAACACCTTATTGATTTCTCCCTTACACTTGGTATCACATATATCAATTTTTAAAGGGATGGCAATAGTAGTGGGGAACCTGCAAGTAGCACAAGAAACATATTTGGAATCTTTTCAAAGAGATCCAAAAGAGATTAAGCTAGAAAACACTCCTACAATAAAACAGATTGAAGAATTAGAAGTCTTGATGGTCGCACCATGCTGACCGATAAAAAATTTTTAAATTTTGAACAATGATGCAAAAGTTGAAATAAGCAATATGTTAATTGATCAACATTATACTTTCTCCTAGTCCTCTGAAGACTTACTAGGAGTTAAACTGGAGGTGATGGAACATGAGCTAAATCTTAATTCAAATATTGAGGCACTTAAGTAGAAAAAGTGAAAGAATGCACCAAAACATTAATGGGCTATTGAAGAAGAAATAGACAAACTACTCAAAGCAAGTCATATCAGAGAAGTGACCTATTATAAATGGTTGGCAAATGTTGTGGTGGTGAAGAATCCCAACCACACATATAGAATGTGTGTAGACTTCACAAATTTGAATAACATGATGCCCAAAGTTAGCTATCCACTACCAAGCATGGATCAGTTGGTAGACTCTATAGCTGGCTATGCATTATACTCCTTTTTGGACGCAAAATGCAACTATCACCAAATCCCAATGAATCTGGTTGATGAGTAGAAAACTTCTTTTATTACAAATATAGGAATGTATTGTTATATTAAAGATTGTGTTTCCAATATTCACTGAAACATTTACTTTGTTTCCAAAACAAAGTTCTCAACGTCCTTTTGTTTTCTCTTAGCTTCTCTCTTTCTTGCTTCCATATTGGACAATTGGTATTCCTTTACATTCTTTACAACTTGTGTAAAGACATAAACTTCAATGTCCATTTTCATGATGCTACAAATGTTAAGGTAACATGGATTCTAGTATCTGACTTGATGTGTATCCTTATTCCTTCAAGCTACTTACATAAGGTAACATAGATCATAACAACCTCCAAGGTATTGTATCCTTGTTTCATTCATGTAATCATGCATTTCTAACCATGTAGAAATACTTGCATTATGTTGTTTAGATTGGGCTCATACGGTAATGAGAACTATGTGGTATGGAACTGGTAGAAATCTAGTAGAAGAAACTATTCTATTAGCTAATTTGAACATGATCATTAAACAATGCATCATAAATCTTAAAATTAAACCAATAGAATCTAGTAGGAACCTGGTAGGAACAAAAAGCAAGTTGTTATCATGAAAAATAACAACAAAAACAAAAAGAAAGACAAAGTTCTGTTACATGATGTTATTAAAATTTAACTTATCATTCCACATTTGTGTAGATAATCAAGCTTGTCGTTCCACCAAAAGAAAAATATAACATTGGGGTTTATGTTGCCTCAAGTGGTAATTGACTTCATCATAGAAAATGCTCCATATGACGATGTGAAGAAGATGCATAATGGATCGATCTTCAGCATAAATGGCAAGAAAAGATTGGAAAACAATGAAGAGAGCGAGGATGATACGTTCCAACCAATTAATGACTTGTGTAATTAGCTGCATTTTAATTTAGAATTGAATAAGTAATTTTTCGGTTTTATGTGCTTTCTTACAAGTTTTTAGTTATTTAATTTAGATCATTAACAATTTATGTTTTCATTTTTTATTTTGATTAAGAATAGAATCTGTAAATAATCTAGTTGATATCAAGAAAGATTCAACACATTTGGAAATAAAAAAATAAAGTAACACAATATGGTAGGATACATGGTGAGTACCTGGTAGGAAAATAAGAGTTAATGTGTAATCAATAAAAGATAATAAATAAGACTTAAACATCAACAAAAAGGAATTTAAAGTAATTTGAAATAAATTTTTTAATAATGTAATTAAAATAGAGAATGATAACAACACATGTGAAAACAATCAAGTAATTGCAATGCAAAACATGTAGGAAACTGGTAGGTACGTGGTAGGTATCTGATAAGAACCCGGTTAAAACAACGAATCCATTAGATAACTAGTATATACCAATTACAAAAGCAATAGATAACATCCATGATACAATCATAGATTCAGAATTCTCGATATCTTGAACAATATCTTCAATCAAATCTTAATCAACAAAGCAATTCATCCCCTCCATCACCAAATTAGTGATATTCTCAATGTAAGGATCATCATATGAATCTTGTAAAACATTGGAACTCCAAGGACTAACATATGTCTTCCATCTAATTATCCCTTTGCTCAACTTCTATCATAGCATTATCATATGTTTGTTCTACTTCACAACCTAAAAAATAGAATAGATGTAAAATACCACTTCATGATGCTGTAAAAATGAGTTAACATAAATTTTAGAATCTGGTAAGTATCTAGTAAGAAGTTGATAGGAAAAATAATGCAAATCAACTATAAAACCAATAAAAGATGACTAACTACCATAAAGAAGAGTGAAGTCAAATTGAGAATGCATTAAAACTTATTTAAAAATAGATTTGTAAAGAATCTAGAATATTTCAATTAAAAAAGCCAAGTATAAAATAACACAATCTGATAGGAAGCTGGTAGAAACCTGGTAGGATGACAAAAAATCACTACTCTATCACAATACTAACACAAAAAAAAGTATAAAGTCAATAAAGATTACTAAACACCATAAATTGAAAATAAATGTAAATATATCATATACACCAATGAATATCTACAAACGAATTCCTCTGAAAAGATATCTACAAACTAAGATAAAAATGCAAGAATTAAAAACAAACAAATAGCTTCATATCAGCTTTCTACTAGATGTGCAAAGAATACTAAAAAAGAAAAACAAAAAATATGATTGAAACAACAAAAAAATACAATTACATATGAGCAACATACAATTTCCTACCAGATATTCACAATAACATAAAATAATAAAACAATAAGATGAATCGTAGTTTACCATGTAAAGTAGCAAATATTTCATGACTAGTGCAAAATAAAACTCTGTTAAATATAAACTAGTCATATAACAACACATGAATACATTTTAGGAAGGATTTATAAAATTTGACATGCATACCAACATCCTACCAGATGATAAGTGTAAATTAAAACAACACAATCTTGTAGGAATCTGATAGGAAAATAGTAGGATGACATAAAACCACTACTTTGTTAAAATATAGATATAATAATGAGAAAATAATAAAAAAGAAAAAAAGATATGTGTAGAATATGGTAGCTTCCTAGTAAGAACATGGTAGGAAAACAAAAAATAAAAATTGAGACATTTTTAATGCAAATAAACTATAAAAACAATAAAAGATGACTAAAAAATCATAAATAAGTAAAACAAATTGAGAATACATTACAAATTATTTTCAAATAGTTTTGAAAAGGATCTAGGAGATTTAGATTAAAAAAAGTTAAGTGTTTAATAAAACAACATAATCTAGTAGGAAGTTGGTAGGAACATTGTAGGATAACAGGAAAAAAAAACAAACAAATACTGATAAAATCGTGAAAACTAAAAAAATGATAAAACACAAATGTGTAGAATATAGTAACTACGTGGTATGAAACATATAGGAAAGAAAAAAACAATAATAAGTTAAGAAATAATCATCTATAAATAATATACCAGATAACTATTAGATGCAGAAGAATAATTTCAGAATTCAAAAAATAAGAAAGAAAAAGCATAGATTACCTTCAAAAATAGCAAGAACAACAGCAAATTTCACATGATTAGTGTCAATTATTTATACATTAAGCAACAACAATCTCACTAATAAGTGGAAATTTTATTATTTAATGCAAATTATGGCTGAATTAAAAAAAGATTTGATTTTATCAAGATTTTTGGTTTATTTCAGATTTCAATTGAAGTAGCGGAGCACTTTTCATTGTAGCAAAAAGGAGCAGATTTGGCATCAAGATCTTAGCTAAAGATAGTTGGCAGCAAACAGTGGCTAAAAAGGCTGATGCGACGTTCACCAAGAGGAGAGAGAGAGTAAATTAAGGGGGCACTGACCCTTTTTGTGGGTCTCAACGTCAAAGCCATCATTTATATTTTGTGGCTACTATCTCTTGTGTATTATTTTATTCTTATGGATAATAGTTTGTAGGATTATTTTTATTCAAGATATTTTTATCTCTCTCTTTGTCGAATTTTGTGAGCTATTTAATGGAGCCTTAAGGTGAAAAGTGGGAGGATTTAGTTATTATCATTTACCTTTGAAAACAATTCCATCTGCCATTGATGTAAGCTTTATTATTATTATTCAAGTTTGTGTTTGTTTTTATTAAGAAGAGTGAGTAGTCTCAAATGGGCAATACCTTCCTTAGGTAGCGGTCTAAGGTGATCTTCCTTCAAATTTTGTACTTTCTAATGATTAAGTAACTGCATATTATGTTTTTGAAAGCTCATTTCATGTGAGTGATGAACACATTTGCTACTTAGCTATAGTTATCATGAACCAACCAGAGAAGTAACTATAAGTCAAAGCACTCACACACATATTTATCTTGTACCTAACCGAAGATAGATAGTATGTCATGGTTTATACTTGTATATGCTTGACTGAATCTAATGCGAGTTAATCTTATTTGAGATGAACTAATCAGAGAATCAAGTGAGACTTAGACTAAAATCCAAGTGATACTGACTAGAGATCTTGGTGATGTCATGTCAAGATACCATAAATGTAATCAATAGTTTAATATAACAAAGTATACTTTTAGGAAGATAAACTTAGATTTCCAAGGGGAAGGTCCTACCTACCTTTCATTAATTAATAATTTACCTTTTATTGTTTGCTTTAATTTATGCATCACAACAATCAACTCTTGATAATCCTGAATTTTATGTACCGCAATATATCAACCCAACCACTAGGAACAACTTTTAATCTTTTTCACTTGCTTGTTAAGGGAATGACATTTGTGCTTGCAATATTACAATTGACCTTAGTATATTTGCTAAGAGGTACCAATTAGGCTCAACAAGCTTTTTGGCATTGTTACCGAGGAGCAACATTGGAAAAAGCTTTGAAATCTTTAACTGTAGTTAGGTGCTTTTAACCCTTTTTCTCTACAAAGTATTTTCAAGGAAAGGTTCTCAATCGAGCCTTTGTCTTACATGAAAAATCAGGTTTGCCACCATTAATTCCACTAGATTCTAAAGTGAACATGTCAAAGAAGAAGCAGACAAAGGGTGGAAGCCAAAAGATAAGAGCGTGAACGCTTAGAGTATGAAAGCCTTGCAAGAGAGAGACTTGCATAGGAAAGATTAGAGGCCAATAGGATCGAGCAAGAAATAGTTCATCTTGAAGACCAAGGGGAAAATAATACCCCACAACACAAGCCATCGCTAAGAACTTACTTGGAACCCAACACTAAGGCATACTCATCATGCATAGTGATACCTCAAAAGGGAGATAATTTATTCGAGGTGAAATGCAATATGGTCCATATGCTCCAAGCAGCAACAAAATTTGGAGGTCTCCCTAGAGAAGACCCCAATGTACACATACAAGATTTTTCCACAATGTGCAATACCTTGAGAACCAACTGAGGGAATTATGATGTTGTTATCAGATTCAAACTCTTCCCTTTTTCTTTGAGGGATAAAGCAAAAGTATGGGTCAAGAAATTGCCACCAGGGTTAATCCCTACATGGAACAAAATGGCTAAAGCATTTCTCACCAAATTCTTCCCACCAAAGCAAGCTTTGAAGTTGTGGAATGAAATTACTAGGTTCATTGAGTTACCAGACAAGTCTTTATTAGAAGCATGGAAATGATTTAAAGAGATGTTAAGATGATGTATCAACCATGGAATTCTAGCATGGATTCAAGTGTAAAACTTCTATAACGGGTTACCAAACACTCATAAGAGCTATTTTGATTCAGTAGCCAATGGAGACTTAGAGGATTAAGCCCTTGAAGAGATCTTTGAAATAATAAAAAAATTTGGTCAACACTTTAGCTAAATGGAACTTGCCCATGAAGATAGTCCTCGTAAGGTAGATTCACCAGCACTCACCGAACACTTAGTTAAATTTGACAAACTCTTGACTCTTCTCACGTGAAAGAATGTCTTAGCTATAACAAGTTCTCAGCCAAGCAACTGCAAGATCTATGGTGGAAACCATATGATGGAGGATTGCGACATGATCTTAGCTAAAGAACAGTGTGACTTCATGCAAGAAAACCAACGAGGAGGGATGACTTTCTCAAAAGCTTACAATCCAAGTTAGAGAAATCACCCCAATTTCTCCTTGAAGCAACAAAACCAACCTTCTTTTCAACAATCTAGCCAATTCCACTAACCTCAACAGAGTCAGTAGTAGTTTTAACAAAATCTTAACACCCAGCAACCAAGTTCTTCTCGTTATGCAAGAAAAATGGAGATGGATGAGATGAAGGATATGATAGCCCAATACATGAAGAAAAACCAAGCTCACATCAAGAGCTTGGAAACTCATATTCAAGAACTTGCATAAATTGTCACTTGAAAGGAAAAGGAATTCCTCCTAGCAGTAGATGAATCCCAAGGAAGAATGCACGGCAATTTCACTAAAAATGGTAAAATTGTAGATTCTACTAACCCTATGACCATTAATGTTAATGGAATTGCAAGAAAAGTTACTAAGGGAATTGAGGATGAAAGAACCTATCAAGGACTTGATCTCAGAAAAGAAAAAACAAACTTGAGCTCAAATAAAAAGATGAGGTCAATATTGACACCAAATACTCAAAGGAATAAGAAAAAACAATTGTGCTCACTCATCAGCTAAGAGTTCCATATCCAAGGCATCTAAGCACCACAAAATGGATAAGAAATTGCATATCAACATTCCTTTCACTGAAGCTCTCACTCAAATGCCGATTTATGTCATGTTCTTGAAGGAGTTATTATTAAACAAAACCAAGTAGGAGAGCGTGGTTATGGTACAGTTGAATCAATACTATTCATCCATTTCACAAAGCACCAAATCCTTGCCACTAAAGCTTAAAGGTCCAAAGATTTTTTTTAATCCCTTGTTCAAATGGAAATTCAGATATTGACAATGCTTTGTGTGATCTTGGTGTTATCATTAATCTTATTCCATGCCATGTTTATAATAGACTTGGCATGTGTGAATTATAACCTATTAGGGTGCCAATTCAACTTATAGATAAATCTATTAGGTACCCTAAAGGTTTTGTTGATGATGTACTAGTTAATGTAGCGAAATTTATATTACTTGTAGACTTCATTGTCATGGATATGGATGAGAACTTGCATATACCCATCATCCTAGGAAGAACTTTCCTAAAAATAGGTAGAGCTTTAATAGATGTGCATAATGGAAAAGTCATTCCAAAAATTTTATGATGAAGAAATTATATTTAATATGAATGAAGTGATAAGATTTCCTCCGTCTGTCCATGATCAATGCTTTTTCATTGATGCTATTGATGAGCACTTAATGTCTAAATGTTTATAAGATTTTAATGATGAAGAGCTTGAAGAGGAGGATGAGATTATAGGAGGATAGATTGAAGCTGAAACTGGATTTAAAACCTTCATAGGTGCTAGGCAAAAAATTGAGTCATTATAAGAAACTACCACACCAAATGACATTGAAGCCAAAACCAACTAGCCCATTTTTTACCTCAAACCATTGCTAGAAAAATCTTTTTCCTTAACCCACCAAATGACCTACCTATCATTATTTCATCCAAACTCTCACTTGAAGAAAAAGAGGACCTCCTCAAGATCTTAAGAGAAAACAAAGAGGCATTAGCATGGAAGATCGTAAACGTCTAAGGAATAAGCCCTTCTATCTATGTTCACAAGATCTTGGTGGAGGAAAATCACAAACCTATTTTTCAGCCTCAACGAAGACTTAATCTAAACATGAAGGAGGTAGTAAAGAAGGAGGTCATCAAGCTCTTGGATGTTGGAATCATTTACCTAATTTCAAACATCATATGGATAAGCCTTGTGTTGGTTATACCTAAGAAAGGTAGAATGACAGTGATTCAAGGATTGTAAGGAGATCTTGTCCTAGCGTGAATAGTAACAAGATGGAGTGTTTGCATAGATTATATGAAGATCAATTATGCAACAAAGAAGCATCATTTTCCTCTTCCTTTCATTGACCAAATGTTTGAGAGGTTGTTCGAATATACGTTGTGTTATTTCCTTGATGGATATTATATCTGCAATGAAATTGCAACTCACCCCAATGACCAATAGAAGACCACTTTTACTTGCTCCTATAGTACGTTTGCTTATTAGAGAATGCCCTTTGGCCTTTGCAATGCACCAGCCACTTTTCAAAGGTGAATGATGGCAATATTTCATGATATGGTGGAGAAAACAATCAAAATATTTATGGATGACTTCTTAGCTATGGGAAGACTTCTTAGAATACCTTCAAAATCTCAAAGCTATTCTCATCATATGCAAGGAAAAGAGCTTGGTACTTAACTAGGAGAAGTGACTGATGGTAAATGAATGCATCATTCTAGGGCATAAGATCTCGGATAAGGGACTGAAAGTCAATAAGGCTAAAGTTAAAGTTATTAAAAAATTTCACCGCTCTAAATTCACTCAAAGAAATGAGAGCTTTCTTGAGTCACGCTAGATTTTACAAATGATTCATTAAGGATTTCTCCAAGATCACACAATCGTTGACAAACCTGCTTCACAAAGAGTTAGAATTCAAATTTGAGAATAAATGTATCGAGGCTTTTAATTAACTCAAGAGTAGGCTTATTAATTCCCTAATTATTGGACCAAACCCTTTGAAGTGATGTGCGATGCGAGCGATACTTATGTCAGAGCTGTGCTAGGGCAAATGATCGTCAAACAGTTCAAACCCATTTACTATGCCAACAAGACCTTGAACGATGCTCAGGAAAATGACACCACCACTAAAAAGGAACTATTTTTCATGGTGTATTCATTCGATAAATTCAGATCTTACCTAGTTATGTCAAAAGTCATAGTATTCTTGGATCATGTAGAAGTACTTGCTAGCTAAAAGGGATGCAAAACCTAGTCTCATAAGGTGGCTCCTATTACTAAAAGAGTTTGATTTGGTAATCTAAGAAAAGAAGGGTAGCGAGAATTTATTAGCAGATCACTTATCACGAATTCTTAAAGAAGCTTTTGATAAAAGCAAAACCATCACTAAGACCTTCCTTGATGAACAATAATATCTGGTAAATCTACCCCTTGGATTGTTGATATTGCTAATTTTCTTGCATGTAAGTTCTCTCTAAGCTACATGTCACATGCACAAAAGAAGAAATTCTTTGCTAACATGAAATACTATTTTTAGGAAGAACCCTTTCTCTTTAAGTTGTGTGCATGTCAAATTATTAGACGATGTGGAGCTGAGGAAGAAATGAGTAAGTTCTTGCACATGTGTCACTCCACTGAAGTTGGAGGACATTTTGGGGTAAACAGAACAATAACTAAGATCTTAGAGTGTGGTTTTTATTGGCCTTCAATTTTCAAAGACTCATAATAGTTTGTAGCACAATATAATGGATGCCAAAGGAACGGAAACATCTCAGCCTAAAATGTTAAACATGATGTATGCCCTAGAGGCAATTAAGGCGATATATCTTTATTAGTTATAATGTACAAACAGTTTCGAATTATTATTAATAATAATTAAGGCATCTTTGTTTCTTATCAATACTTTTTGTTTATTAATGTATCTCGTTGGTTTCATATATGTATAATATTTAATATGTATATGCACATTGATGAGATAAAGTCTATGACTACTTCATAGCGTAAAAGTGCGAGGACATAGTGGGAGCTATGTGGTGTGAGAACTACACATATGTGTTACTATGAATAGTCTAAATATCCCTAGTCATAGTTTCATTAAGACTGGACATCAATGGAATGGATAGACTAGCGTGTGCAGGCTTACTCCTTGGATTAGATACAAGCAGCCGATCTTACGAGCTGAATGTGGTACCTTGAGTTAACACATGAATGTATTCGGGTAATACATTGGAGACCTATATAAGAAAGACACTCAGATATAACTATATCCCTGTGTTGGTGTCATGTCTTATTGCAGTACCAGTACAAGTATCCTTAGACTTGAGATACCGGTTACCTTGTGTAGGAGTTACTATACTTTGGTTCATACTTATTCATACCTTGGAGATCAGGATTATACGGGTGATTACCGGTATATCGATGATTAAATGATAGTAAGTTGTGTAGTCAAGATGGGATCCATCGCTCTTGATATAGTGATATAATGGGAGATGTACCTTGGGGCCCTTATTGAAGTGACACACTCATAAACCTCTGATCAGAGCATAAGATTGATAGAATGGTTTCGAGTTAATCTTGATACATAATGGTCGAGTTGTGTTCTTCATGAACAAATCTAATTCCAGGATAGCTACAGCTATTACATGAGCTAACACTTAATCCGAGATCAATAAACTAAATGGTACTTAACATGATGGAGGAAGTGTATTGTATTGGTTACTACTGCAAAACCGGATCAAGTCATAAGCTAGTGATGTTCCAAGTATCGTAGGATCATATGCCTTTGCTAGAAAGCCCATTTGATCGTTTAGAGCTATCAGGTTCCATATCGGTCTAGAACACTAAGCCTAAAGGTTCCCAGATGGAAGCCAAGTTTAGATTAACCTTTAGCGGCTCAATATTTTGGGATCCTATGAGGTCACACACTTTGGGTCTTTATCAGACTAAGTAAAGAACCTATATACTGGACCTATGCCGAAAATACAAGTTTTCAATTCATTAGAAGTTTATTAATTGGTTGGACCAAATTAATAATTAAAGGGAATAAGGAGAAAATTGGTAAAATTGCACTAAGCGAAGCAAGGGAATTTCTCCCATTGCTAGTGGGCCCCAAACAAACACGAGTTGTTTGAAGTGGGGCCTATGTGGCTGCCCCATGAGCTAAAGAGCTCGCGGGTCGCTAGCGCGTGGGCTAGACCCTGATAAGTGTATAATTACACTTATTATCATGATATTTTTACATCTAAAACTATATGGTTTTGAGTCATTTTATACTTCATATAAAAGATTTCACATGTAATAGAGTTGTTTTTTTTATGCAAGTGCAAAAACTAGGTGAATCTTGGGAGTGAAATGATCAAAGATGGAATCCTTTGTAAAAAGAGTGAAAAAGGTGCAAAAAGATGCGTGGAACACAAGAATTTGGCTCAGGATCGAAGTTGTCAAAAATCGGCAAAGTTGCAAAGAAGAATTATGAAGAAAAGCATTGTTCACGATAGTAACACCCATTCACAGTCGCTACTTGTCACGTTTCATAAATAGAAAGTTGCCAACCATTGTTCACGATCGCGACATGTAATTCACGATCACGACTTGTGACGGTTATTGGTTATATCTTCTCAACTACCAACCACGGGATAAAAATGATCAATCGCCATTAACCACCTGACGAAAAGACACCTTTTGGAAGTAGATCAATCACAAAAAGGTGCCTTTCCATTATGGAGAAGGATAAAACTTTTCATCCAATCACAATGAAGTGATGCAACCCTTCACCAATGGACATGACTTTTCGTTTGGATAAATGCAACCCTTCACACTCTATAAATAGGGTTCACATCCAACAAATTTCATAAGGAGAGTGTGGCATAAGGTGTGGCATATGGTAGAGAGCATGTGTGATACACATTAGAGAGTGAAAGTTATAGATTTCAATAGTTCAAAGTATTAGTGAGAAAAATGTTTAAGTGATTCGATTCTTATTTCGATCACTAGATTTCTCCACATACTCGAGCAATTGTTGTATGAGTGTAATTGCAAAGCACTTATCAATAAAAGTTTTCTTTCTTCAACATTCATTTGTTCAATATTCACAAAGAATAGCATCCTAGCGGAGGTTCTGTATGAGTCGAAACTGAATTCAAAGTAGATGCAGGAATTGCGGGAATTGATGACTCCCATTAAAAGAGTGGATACGATTTGATCAACTTTAGCTTTCACTTACATACCTTACAAATTTACTTTATTTTCTACTTATACTTTTTATTTCAAAGTTTATGATATGTCTATGTGTCATAACGAGTATTTCATCTTGCATCATTTATATTAATAAAGTTATTGCTTTCGAGTTGACTTTAAGAGTGACTTCAGGGTTAACAAGATTGTATATAATAATTGGATCTGTGATTATAATGTTGTTTAGTGAGCTAACATTTTTGGAGTGGTAACTTGCTAAATATAGCTATGTGAGAGCGACCAGTACTAAGCATAGTAATATTATTATCCAGGTTTTTTAAGTGCCATTATTTGTTTACCCTAGATTTAGAAAATTCATTTCATGTGTTACTCTACGATGAATTATTGAATATTTGAGTGTCTAGAACCGTGTTTGTTAATGTTATCTAGTGTTAAAAATAACTTTGATTACTTTGCATGTTTTTCTCTATTATACTTATCCTTAGGGAAATATCTATATAGTTTTCATCTTCTCTAATATGTTCATGGATCTATCTATTCATCAGTCTATCATCCAGACCCTCCAATACAATTTATCTTTTTTTTTTGTTCCGTAACTCTAGTTGGTCCTTAGAACCGAATTCCTTCCCTGTTGGATCAATATCTTTTAAAACTACTTCACAATTATATACTTACATTGGTCATCATTTTTCTATTTGATAAGCGGTACTGACAACACCTGTTCGTATTTAGAACTTTTATCGTATTAGTAGAAAAGTGGGGAATAAGGTTTTTTGCACCGTTACCGAAGATAAGCTTATCAGAATGAGTATAGTCAAAATCTTATGAACAAGTTTTTGGTGCAGTTGCCAGGGAAGGAAAGTGTGTTCTAGAGATCAAATTACCGGAGAATGGGTAATTATATTTTATGGGTCAATTAGAATTTTTTTTAAGTATTTATATTTTGTTATTAACATATTTTTCTTGCTTATTCATTGAGTTTTCTTTCTAGCGTGTGGATGCCAAGTACGCGCAGTTCAAGAGAAAGTTTGGCATCTTTCGAATCAGAAATTGAATGATTTGGTAGGATAAGAAAACAGAGAAATAAGAGATAAAGAAGAAGGGTGGCTTAAGAAGAATGACAAAACATGGATCAACCTCAACCAAGGCTTATGGATTATGTTGTTCCGACCATCAATGGTAACAATCAGGGAATTGCTAGACCACCTATTAATGAAAATTAGTTTGAAATTGAGCCAGCATTACTTCAAATGATCAGCAATAATGTGCAATATTATGGTCTACCCAATGAAAATCTGAATGCTCACCTTGCAAACTTTCTTGAAGTCTGTGATACTTTCAAAATGCATAATGTTCCTAATGAAGCAGTTAAGCTTCACTTATTTCCATTTACACTCCTTGATAAAGTGAAAGTTTGGTTGAATTAATTACCCCCAAATTCAATCACCACTTAGAATCAATTAGCCCAAACCTTTCTAACTAAATATTTCCCTTTAGCCAAAACCGCAAAACTCATTAAAGAAATCACATCCTTTACCCAGAAAGATAGTGAATCATTATACGAAGCCTGGGAACATTATAAGAAACTTCAGTGAGTTTATCCTCATCATGGTTCACCCCCAAATGTGATTCTACAAACTTTCTATAATGGAATACATCATGCAACAAGAGGAGAGATTGATGCTATAGCTGCAGGATCTCTTATGAAGAAAACTAGTCAAGAATCCTTTGATCTTTTAGAAGATATGGAAAATAACAATAGTATGTGGCCAGTGGAGAGAGCACAAGTAAGTACTACTAATCCTACTCATTCACATGCTGCATCTACATCTTCTAGTTCAGTTAAAAAGGTTAATGAATTAAACCCTATTTCTATTATGCAAGCACAAATATTTGCATTATCTCATAAGATAGATAATATGCATATAAGTAAGAGTAACCCTTTGACATGCGAAAATTGTGGCCAAATAGAACACACTACTTAAGTGTGACTTTAACCCATGTGTAGGGGAACAATTAAGTTATGTTCAAAGTCAAGGGAATTCTTATGGCAATAATGGAAATAATTATAAGAATTCTAATTGGAAGTTTGGTGATAATCAACAAAAGAATTATCAGAGTACTAATAGAATAGGATAATTGGCAAGTAAGATAGACAAATTTCTAGAAGGGTTTTATAATAAGCAATCAGAGTCTGAGGAATGTTACAAATGTTAGAAAATAAGATGGATCAGTTATTTAAGAATCAATCATCTTCAATTCATAATTTGGAAATACAAGTTGGTCAATTAGCGAGTGTTATTCCATCTAGAGGAAAAGGCCATTTACCTAGTAACAAAGAAGGAAATCCTACGGAAAATGTGCATGCTATAACTGTTCGTAGTGGTAAATTACTAGATAATCCAAATCCTTCGGGTATACTTGCTAATGATGTTGTTGAAGTACTGGATGATTATCCGAGTAAATCAAATGATAAAGCAGGAGTGGATGAACAACCTAAATCTAGAAAGGTTAATTCCCCTCAACCACCATTTCCACAAAGAATGAAGAAGAATAATGAGGATAAGCAATTCATCGAGTTCATCAACAAACTTAAAGGTCTGGAAATCAACCTTTCGTTCATTGAAGCCATTACACAGATACCAAACTATGGTAAGTTTATAAAAGAACTTTTATCTCGTAAGCGTAGTTTAGAAGGAATATCGAAAGTATCTTTAACTAAAGATTGTAGAAAAATAATAACTGCTACAATGCCCATTAAACTTAAAGATCCAGGAAGTTTCACAATACCGTGTAAACTTGGAAACATTTCATTTCTAAAATATTTATGTGATCTTGAGGCTAGTATAAATCTTATGCCTTTATCGATCTTCAATGAATTGAAGCTCAATGATGAAGTTAAAAGGATAAATATGGTCTCGCAATTGGCCAACTAGTCTATTAAATGTCCTTATGGAATAATCAAAGATGTACTAGTTAAAGTGGATAAATATTTTTTTCCAACAAACTTTGTTGTGCTAGATTTTGCATATGATGAAAGATGTCCTATAATTTTAGGAAAACCTTTTATGTATACTGGCAAAGCACTGATAGATGTGTCAGAAGGAAAAATTAAGTTAAGGATAGGGGACGATACTGTTGAATTTAACATGGATAAGGCTGATAAATATCCAATAAATGAAGATATATGCATGAAACTTGACTTGATTGATAATTGCATTTAAGAAATTGTTAAGTTGGATTTCATCCATGAATATGAGGTCAAGGAGTTGAGAAACTCGATTGTTACTTAAATCTCTTATGTTTTCCAATATATATATACAGTATTATATAGTAATATGCAGTATATTGTATGTGTGTATTTTAAGTTAGTTATAGAAATAAAAGAAAAGTGAAAAATGTTTTGGATTTTAAACATATAGCGATCGTGACCTACATCGCGCTCATAAATTAAGTCCTGACCTACATTCTGTTTCTGTATGGAGAAAGTCACGATCATGACTGTCTTTTGCGATTGCGACTGGTGCGATTTCATAGCAGTTATTGCTGTAACGGCTCTATTTTCTAACAGTTATAATTGAATATATCCGTTGAAAAAGCCATAATTACCTAATTTTCTATATATATAACTACTTTCCTAATTTATTTTCACAAATCAATCATTCTTTTACAAAAATACAATCTCTTTTCAAAGCATTTTCTCTGTTTTTCCCAAATCAAAACACAAATCTTTCTTTCAAACTCTTGAATTCAATGGCTTTCAAGAAATCAGCAGAAACTAAGGGGAAGAACAAATTGGTCAACCAAAAAAACAAGTATGGGTACCCTTTTCCAATTTATAGTGAAGAAGAAGTTGAGCGATACGCGAGGATGAAGAACTTTGATATCCAAGGAACACTTTTCTATGATCCTACATTTGCTATTGATGCTGGAATTCACGCGGAAGTAGAAGAGTATTTTTCATTATTTTGGTTGGAAAATTTTGTGAATATGTGTTTCCCGTTTAACGAAGAATGGGTCTTCGAGTTTTTGGTTACTGTTACAGAGCATGGAACTTTTTGAAAAGAAAATTTAGTAATGAAGGGGAAGAATATAAGTTTACTTTAATGGATTTAATTAAGTGGTTTAGTCTTGGAGAAACTTATGAAGAGATTGAAAAGGAAGACGATTACAATCTAGTGAATGTATAGACTGAGTTAACGGGGATTAGATCGATACAATGTTAAAAACTCATCCAA
Source organism: Euphorbia schlechtendalii (assembly GCA_949673415.1). Lineage (NCBI taxonomy): Eukaryota > Viridiplantae > Streptophyta > Magnoliopsida > Malpighiales > Euphorbiaceae > Euphorbia > Euphorbia schlechtendalii. The sequence goes on from CATIWQ010307217.1 coordinate 25,869, forward strand.
CAAGAACATTTGGAGTAATAGCTTTCTTTACCTCTAAAAGTTTATTTCTCAAAGTCTTTTCTTCCGATACGAAACTAAAAAAGTGTCGATGAAGGACTTGGTTATATTGGAGTGCGCGGTTTTGTAATTAAGATAAAAGTTTTCGATTTACATTTTGGAATCCATAACTAGTCTTACTACACATAAAAATGCTAGAGTTGGAGGTGCAAATTGCAGGATTATTTTGGGGGTGAAGAACCAACTACCATACCAATATAGTCCAAGAGAGAAATTTAACTTTCTGGGAGGAGTATGTATAAAGAGAACAGGTTTGGTTAAAGAAGATGAAGGAAAATTTATGTTTCTACAGTATGGGGTAAGTGTAAGAAAGCTGAGACCGATAGAAGGATCTACTTCTAGAGAAAACCAATACGAAGAAGATATTGAAGAGGTTCAAATCAGAAATAGTGGATCAAGACAAGCCTCCGGCAGTACACATGATACTTGGTGAAGGAAGTTCGTCAAAGATGTTGATCAAGCATGCCTAGATATAGCCTCCATACAGCAAGATGTTTGTCAACTAATGAAAGCCAACATTTCTTTGAACTACAAGTTGAATACATACTTCTTAATGAAGAATTTGGATATCTCATCGAGTCCTCCATATTCAAGTTCGAATGATTAAAACGAGTTCAATTTCTTTTTCTTTTTATTTTCTTTTGTGTGTTTTTCATATTTGTTTGTCGTTTTAAATAAAATCTCTCACAATGAGGACATTGTGTTCTTTAGTGTGGGGGACATTTGTAAAACCCCAAAAATCCAAAAAAAAATTGAATATATTCAAAAAATTGAAGAATGAAAAATTTTCTTGATTTTTTGTTATATATACATTATCCATACCGATACTATACTAACATATGTTCCAAGGTTATTGTGAGTGTTAGGTATTTCAAGTTTGATGTTAGTGCAAATTTCGAACAAAAAATTTTTTGTTTCTAGTTTGAGCGCACGTTGCGAGTGTGAGCGCTTCATGGAACAACATTTAGCATTTGGCAAGGATGAGTGATGAGTAACAATCAAAAGCAACATTCCAAGTAAGTTTCAATATATATTTCAATGCAAAATGAATTAGTATAGGTTATATAGTTTTAGTTTAATGCTACCGATAAGTTAGTAGTGGAGTAATATCAAGTATTGTTCTTACTATGAGTTTTATATGCTATTCTTGAATACGTCCTATAAGTATTGAGTGTGTTTAAAGTGTTAGGAAACTATAGCCATAATACTTTGAAGTGATATAAAGGATGAGGGTATTAAGAGAGAAAAATCAAAAGAAAAAGAGGATAACCAATGTTATGCAAAAGGTGAGGAATGGTAAGGAGCAGAAACTGCAACCATTCAATGAGTGAAAAAAAAGAAAAAGTAGCATATCATGAAAAATTGGTGCAAAGTACAAATCTATACTTAAAAAACATATGCTTAAAAGAAAAAAATGAGAGAAAGTGGTATGGAGCATAAAATACAACCACTAAAAAAAGGGGAGAGTGGTATGGAGCATAAAATGCAACCACTAAGAGTGTTTTAGCATCCTAGGTTACCTAAAAATGCCTTGAGATCAATCTTCTCAAACCATGCTTCCTTTGTCCTTTATACTTTATACTATGCTTAAGAGAAGGAAATATTCGAGTAAGCATATAACGCTTATATGAAGACGCAATTCGGCTGGCCCTCCATTAAGAGCAAAGGTATGCAACTAGACTATATAAATTGCACATTACTAATTTTTGGAAATTTCGAACTTTTACTTGAATCTTATGCAATGTGGGAATGTGGTACTCACTGCAATAGTCTTTCGCCAAATGAGGTACGAACTTAATTACTAATTTACACACTTCTGTTGCGTTTACCTTGAGGACAAGGAAAAAGTTAAGTGTGGGGGTGTTATAAGTGTATAATTACACTTATTATCATGATATTTTTATGCCTAAAATGATATTGTTTTGAGTCATTTTATACTTCATATAAAAGATTTCACACGTGGTATGTAGTTGTTTTTTATGCAAGTGCAGAAACTAGGTGAATCTTGGGAGTGAAATGATCAAAGATAGAATTCTATGTAAAAAGAGTGAAAAAGGTGCAAAAAGATACGTTGAACAGAAGGATTTGGCTTAGGATCGAAGTTGTCAAAGATAAATAAAGTTGTAAAGAAGAATTATGAAGAAAAGCATTGTTCATGATCGTGACACCCATTCGCGGTCGCGACTTATCAAGTTTCATAAACAGAAAGTTGCCAACCATTGTTCATGATCGTGATATGTAATTAGCAATCACGACTTGTGATAGTTATTGGTTATATCTTCTCAACTACAAATTGCCGGATAAAAATAACCAACCGTCATCAACTACTAGATGAAAAGACACCTTTTGGAAGTAGACCAATCACAAAAAGGTGCCTTTTCATTGTGGACAAGGATAAAACTTTGCATCCAATCACAATGAAGTGATGCAACCCTTCACCAATGGACACGACTCTTCGTTTGGATAGACGCAACCCTTCGCACTCTATAAATAAGGTTTACATCCAACATATTTCATAAGGAGAGTGTGGCATAAGGCGTGGCATATGGTAGAGAGCATGCGTGATACACATTAGAGAAAGAAAGTTATAGATTTCACTAGTTTAAAGTGTCAGTGAGAAAAATGTTTAAGTGATTCTATTCTTGTTTAGATCACTAGATTTCTCCATATACTCGAGCGATTATTGTATGAGTGTAATTGCAAAGCACTTATCAATAAAATTTTTCATTCTTCAACATTCATTTGTTTGATATTCACAAAGAATAGCATCCTAGTGGAGGTTCTGTACGAGTCGAGACCGAATTCAAAGTAGACGCAGGAATTGCCGGAATTGATGACTCCCATTAAAAGAGTGGATACAGTTTGATCAACTTTAGATTTCACTTGCATACCTTACAACTTTACTTTATTTTCTACTTCTACTTTCAATTTCGAAGTTTATGATATGTCCATGTGTCATAACGAGTATTTTTGTCTGAGGTTATTTATATTAATCAAGTTATATCCATTCAAGTTGACTTTAAGAGTGATTTCAGGGTTAACAAGATTGTATATAATCACCGGAACTGTGATTATAATGCTGTTTAGTGAGCCAACATTTTTGGAGTGGTAACTTGCTAAATATGGCTATGTGAGAGAGACCCGTACTAAGCATAGTAATATTATTATTCAGGATTTTGTAAGTGCCATAATTTGTTTACCCCAGATTTAGAAAAGTCATTTAATGTGCTACTCTATGGTATATTATTGAATATTTGGGTGTTTGGAACCGTGTTTTTTGAAGTTATCTAGTGTTTAAAATAACTTTGATTACTTTGCATGTTTTTCTCTACTATACTTGTCCTTAGGGAAATATCTATATAGTTTTCATCTTCTCTAATCTGTTCATGCATCTGTCTATTCATCAGTATATCATCCAAAACCTCCAATACAAATTATCTTATTTCTTTTGTTTCGTAACTCTAGTTGGTCCTTAGAACCGAATTCCTTCCCTGTGGGATCGATATCTTTTAAAACTACATCGTAACTGTATACTTGCAGTGGTCATCATTTTTCTATTTGATAAGCAATACTGACAACACCTTATCAGTAGAAAAGTGGAGAACAAGGTTTTTGGCACCGTTACCGAAGATAAGATTATT
>CATIWQ010307248.1:0-12494 GCA_949673415.1 Euphorbia schlechtendalii
ATGAAGGAAATCCGAGAGATAATAGCTAGAGAGGTAAAGCTTGTTGCGGACAAGTTTTTTGCTGAAGAAGATGAAGGCAAGACTACAAAATAGTCTTCTGGATTGATGATTTAGTTTGTTTTGATGTTAGATAGTGTTTTCTTAGGTTAGTAGAATTGAAAATTGCTCTCTACTATTATGATTTCTTCGGATTATAGAATTTTTTTATCCCTAAATTGTTAGGATACAAATTTTTTCAAAAAAAGATAAAATTGACGTTGGCATTAGGTTTATAATTGCTTTCAGTGATATAATTAGATGCTCATATAATCACATATGGATATGGTTATAGCACAATGCATATATACTCTTAAAGAAAGAGTATTTGGGGATGAAATAAATTAAACAACAAAAGGATATTGCAAAAGCTCATTTTTGTGGCGCTTTCAAAAAGAAATTAAATGGTTAAAGAAACCATATATAAATTTTTTTTGAACGAGTCAAATTCTTTTTATTCCTAAATTTCCTCTTTGTTTTGAAAAGGAAAAAAAAAAGAAAAAGAAAAAAAAAATGAAAAAGTTTCCAACAAAATTGTATTAATGACAAACTTGAGCGGTAAAGAGCTCAATTTGTCTGCTTTTCTTGTACTAGGCAAGATATGAACAACTGATTTGCAATATGGTGTGCTCAATGATTCACTTCACGCTAAGTAAACGCGCTTTAAATAAGTTCCAAAGATCATTTTATACCATAACTTAACTAACATAAGACAGCAACATTCACCATGGCGAAAAGGCCTTTAAACCACAAAATCACGAACAAACTACCAAATTGGATAAACAAAATAATATTGAATTAATGATAATAATTTGGTCTACATCTTCCAATAAAATCCATGTGTTAAAATAGAAAATTGGGCAGAGGGGTTCATTATCATCATAAATCTGTTATGAAGCATTTGGAAGAGATGATGATCAAGATAAAATCAACAAGTACATCAAATGCAAGGGTTAGTTTTTTTTTTGTCTCAATTTCTATAGATAATTGAATCACGAAATAAACATATTATAGTCTTCGGATAGAATATAACAAAGGGTTTTTACATGAATACCATAAAAAGTTAAAATAATTTTAGGTAATGTAATGGTGTAATTTTACAAATATCATATTTTAAGTTTTAATTTTTCACAAAAAGTGAATTTAAGTTTTGATTTTTCAAAATACGTCAACATGAGAATAACTACTGATTTCGGGTATAATAATTATTATGCCAGGTATAATAGTTATTATACCAGGTATAACAACTATTATACCAGGTATAATGGACATTATACCTGGTATAATAATCATTATACATGGTATAATGACTATAATACTATTCAAATGCGTTATCGTAAACTTGATCTTATTGCTTTTTTTATCTTTAATTTTTTTAATATTAGTTTACATTATACCAGGTATAATGAAATGATTTGAAAATTGGATTCTAATATGAAATATGAAACTTGATATTCATACCTTCTTTATATCCAATTGTTTGAATATTCTTTAATATTATTCGTTATAATGATTGTTACACCAGGTATAATTACCATTATACCTGGTATAATGATCATATACTATTCAAATGAAAAATCTGAAATTGGATCTTAATACTTTCTTCATCTTCAATGATTTAAATATTCTTTGAATTGTTATAGTGATTATTATACCAGTTATAATGATTATTATACCAGGTATATTACTCATTAGACCAGTTATATGACTTAATCTACGATTGGAATTGAATTTGAAATCTGAAATGGATTTTAATATATCATCTTCATAACCAATGATTTGAAGAATCTGTAATATCATTCATTAAAAAAAACCTACAGATTCATCGACAATCAAAACACAAAAGCATCGTATTTGAGAAACTTGAAATCATGAATTCAAACTTCATAAAATGCACCAGGATAAAAATATTCTCTACTGAAAAGTGAGAAAACCACAGCAAACACAGAAAAAAAGAGATCTAAACATAACTGGAATTGCTCGAAAAGAGAAACAAGGTCAAAAACACAAAACGCAATCTGGAAAAAGAAGAAAAACGAAAAACAAACTCAATCACAATTCAAAATAGAAAACTTAATCGTAAATCCAAATCTGAAACTCAAATCGTGATCCAAGTTAGAAAACTCAATCGCGATCCAAATCGAAAAACTCAAACCGCGATCCAAAATCCAGGAAAAAAGAAACAAGATGAAAAAGAATCATAATATAACTAATAAAAAAACTCACGCAATAAGAAGAACAAACTTGAAGAAATCAAAATCTGATGAAAAATCACGATCGAACTGATGAACGGAATCAGATGAAAACACAACAAATCCTGATTCTAAGAGAGAGAGAAAGAGGAAGAAGAAGAATAGAGACAGAGAGATGGAGAGAGCAAAATCGAAGAAGAAGCAGAGAGAAGGAAGAAGAAGAAGAAGGGGCACAAAGAAGAAGGAGAAAAGACGTTTCTAATGAGGAATGTGAACAGTCAATTAAAGTAAAAATCAAAACTTAATAAATGAGTAAATAAAAAATGTTATTCCACTATTGTAAAAGGAAAAATATTTACTCAAATATGGTAAAATATGGTATTCACTTGTATTTCCCTATAACGAAATTGCTATCCTGTTTAATCAATAAAATTAAACAAATTGTACAAATTAGTCCTATCCTATAAAAATGTGAAATAACAAGTACAAGGTTTTGTTCCGCCATCTCCAATGGGCGGAATGGGCATACCACCAATGTCACCTTTCGACATGCCTCTTATGGAAACCTATTGATTTACATGTGATACTTTTTTTTGTAGAGTTTTAGCTGTGATTCACACTTTATTTTAAAGTCATGAGAACTAGGGATTTCAGCATTACATTTGGAAGTATTTTTCGATCTTTGGTGCCTTTATATTTTTTTTTTGTGTTTGTTTTGGTGGGTTGAAGGTTTGGATGGAAGAATGCAAATTTTTTTTGTCTAAATTTTTAAGGGGTATGGATATGTTGTGTAATATTCTTTCGATAGGTGGTATTTTTCAAGATTTTCTGTATTTGCATTCTCCTGCATGTTGTTTATTTCACTTTGTAGTTCAGGATTTGGCCAAATATAGTACAAGAACATTTCACACCAATCATAATGCACTAACTTGATTTATAATAGATTTGTGTTTCTGGGAGTATCTCTTCATTTCATTATTGTATTTTGAATATTTTACAGATGACCACTAATAATTTTTTTTTGAACTCTGGGTTTCAATTTATACATTTGTGTCTAATTAATAATTTTTATTTAAATTTTGCGGTTTAGTTTTAATATTATTTGTTTTGTTATGCCTCGTGCCACTTGGGAATGTTAACATTACAGAGCAATTGCCAAGTGGTTGTATTTGATCAAGTTTTGTGACCTATTAGGGATGCAATATATCATTTAATTTTGTGATGAAAAAATAATTTTGACATCCTAATATAATCAATAAATGTTCAAATTACTTTTAATTTGATTGCAACCAAAGAATTAAGAGACACCATTTACTCAAATGAACATGTCTTCTCTAACCCAATAACTGCTTGCTTTTCATCAGTTAGCGAATCATCTTGTTCATCATATAACGTATCATTGAACTCTTTTACAGTTCGTTAAACCATATTGACTGGTTTCGAATGAATATTCCTTTACCGTGTATTCGAATGAATATTCTAGGAAGTTTTGTCATCGCCAAAGGAGCCAGCAAATTGTTGTAAATTAGACATACTGATTTTTTTAATACAATTTAGTATTTAGAAATGATAGAGCCTCATCCTAAATTCGATGGAAAAACACAATTCAAAACTTTTCCTCTAACTGGATGATCTCTTTTCCTTAATAATTAATTCAACCGCCGTTTTAGATTTGAAAACCGGACAAGATTGTTTGGTCTGACCTAGTTTGATTGGAATCTGCATTTGTTCAAATATTTTTAATAAAGTACGCAAGTGGGTAAAAAACCAGGCAACTACTAGTTGAACTAGCTATAGAATTGAAAATTGATTCTACTATTAATAAGCTTGACTATGCATTTTTATATAAAAATATATTTTTGAAAACTCGAATATCGAAACTAATACCCATCACTTCCGCTTTAAAAGATGTATTAATTGAACTATAATCAATTTGTAGGTTCAAATATGCTTATTAAAAAATATTTTAAAGTTACACTTAACATACTTTTTTATTGATATGTTTACTAATTTAGCTATAGCTCCAATTGGTTTTATATTTTTTTATTTGTTTTACAAAAGACAATATAATATTTTATTTTTATACATATGCAATTAATATATTTAGTTTTTATTTAATTTATGTGTATTTTGATAATATTATATTTAAATAAAAAATTTTCAATCCTAAAATGTTGGAGCAATTTCGTCAAATTTAATCAACTTTTATCACATGAATAAAAATATTCAAAATAATATTTTTTATTCAATATGTGTTAGAATATATTTATTTTTAATTAAAGAGGTCTTTGTTTCTTAATTCATCTATTAAGATGTGTAATCACCTGTCATCGACAATTAAACACGGCCCGTTTACTTTCAATGAGCAAGATGCCATTATTAAAGCTCAACTGATTAAAGTTAATAGTTAGGCATCGATTACAAGAGACTTGGAAAAATGGTATAAAAAAAAAAGCAATTGGAATAGAACTCTGAAGGATAGAGTAGCGGCAAGCTGAATGCTTGAGTGTGAGGGAGATAATCGAACCATGAATGCTCAAACACTGACTTTGCACATACTTAGAGATATGCAAGTGATGGAAGCTGAGAAAGAAATATTATCCTGCAGTAATTTGCAGGAAATGGTTACCAAGAAGATGATGAAGAGTTCCCATCAAAATAAAAGGGATCATGAAAACGATTAATACTTAATCATTCATTTGGATATATGTTGCAGGTAATAAATTGAAGTAAATATAAAATTTGGATAATATTTTTTCCAATATTTTTAGATTTCTATTATTTTAATGGTTAGTTAATTAGATTCAGATAAGATATTCAATTGTTTTAAAAATAATTAAATTGACAAATTTTTAAGTTAACACATTAAAAATGATGATTGTACTTTTATGGTTGATTAATTAATTTGATATGAGTAATCAATTGTTTTAGCTAATTAGATCATTATTGACAAAAGTTGTTATCTAAGAGTAAGTCCAACCATTTTCCATTCCCCAAATTCCATTTTGCAAGATCATCTTTCACATTTTCCATTCTCCATTACATATTCCAATAAAATATTAATATTTTATTATTATATTAATTTCTTTACATCAAATCTATTCCAAATAACCAAAAAAATATTAAACACATTAAATTAAATCAAAATTAAAAAAATATTAATATAATAACCATTCCCCATATATAGGGAACCCCATTTTGTGAATATACTATATGGGGAATGGTTGAATTTGACCATTCCCCATATTCAATCCTCATTTTGGGGATATTCCCAGAATGAGGAACCATTGGAGTTGTACTAGCACATTGAAAAATGGATCCATTTATGATTGCACATTAATATAAAATCTCAATTTGTAATTAAGTTTATCTTGCAATTTGTACTTGTTACTCTCTCTACACCCTTTACTGCTCAAGCGATGAGGAATGTATATTTGGCGTTGATGTTGATCTTATTAGCATACCAAATTCGTTGATTATGTCTCTAACCAAATTCACTACCACGACTTTTATAATGGCAGCGGGAAAGAGAAAGTAAGTGATTAAATACTAAAAAAGGAACACTATCATTGAGCAGCTTCAAAACATAGTAACAAACGAGGTGATGAAGAGATTCTATTTTTATAATAGATTAATTAAATTTAGATGAGATATTATTAAATTTTTTAATTATAACTAGATGCTCAACTATCATAATGACAAAAGTGGTTTCATGTGCTTGTTTTATTTTTTTTAAATTCTGCGCAAAATGAGCTTATATTATTAAATTACAAAAAAAAAACATTCACATTCTATTCTTGATGTGGTTCGAACCTGTAAACTCTACAATCACAAATTTAGTCTCCACAACTAAGCTAAGATATTAACTACGTGTGTTTGTTCTATTTATTTTGTAAAAGACAATATAAAATTTTTAAATTATTATATATAAAACTAATTTTTAATTTTTATATATATGCAATAAATGTGTTCAGTTTTTTTATTTAATGTATTTGTAAAACCATTCGATAATTGATAAGTGTATAATTACACTTATTATTATAATAATTTTACACATTAAACATTATAGTTTCAGTCATTTTTATACTTCATATAAAAGATTTCACGTGGTATATAATTGTTTTTGATGCAAATGCAGGTACTAGGTAAATCTTGGGAGTAAAATGATTAAAAGTGGAATTCTATGTAAAAAGAGTGAAAAAGGTACAAAAAGATGCATGGAACTTAAGGATTTGGCAAAGGATCGAAGATGTCAAAGATCGGTAGAAATCGCAAAGAGGAATCATGTGGAAAAAGCATGTTACGATCGTGACACACATATCGCGGTCACGACTTGTTAAATTTCACAACAGAAAGTTGCCAACCAAGGATTCACGGTTGCGACATACATTCGTGGTCGCGACCTTGACGGTTTTTTGTCAACTCTTCTTTTCTTTCAACTGTCGGATAAGAACGATCAACCGCCATCAACTATCAGACGAAAAGACACATTTTGGAAGTCAAAAATCATGAACAAGTGCCTATCCATTATAGATAAGATCAAACCGAAGCATCCAATCACAATGAAGTGATGCAATCTTTCACCAATGGACACGACTCTTCGTCTGGATAGACGCACCCTTCGTACTCTATAAATAGAGGTCGAAACTCAACCATTTTCGTGTGGATTGTGGATTGTGTGACATATGGTGTGTGGAAAAATAGTGCATGGTGTGTGCATAGATAGAGAGTGAAAATATTTAGATTTCGCTACGTTCTTAGTGTTAGCGAGAAAATGTATAAGTGATTCGAACCTTATTTCAATCACTAGATTTCTCTACATATTCGAGCGATTGTTGTTGTATAAGTGTACATGCAAATCACTTATCAATAAAAGTTTTCGTTCTTCAATATTCGTTTATTCAAAATTCACAAAGAATAGCATCCTAGCGGAGGTTCTGTACAGGCCGAGATCGAATTCAAAGTAGACGCAGGAATTGCAGGAATTGACGACTCCCATTATAGAGTGGATACGGTTTATCAACTTTAGCTTTCACTTGCATACCTTATAACTTTTCTTTGCTTTCTACTTATACTTTCTATTTCGAAGTTTATGATATGTCTATGTGTTATAATGTGTATTTCGTGTTGACTCCTTTATATTAATCAAGTTATATGCTTTTGAGTTAACTTTAAGAGTAGTTTCAGGGTTAACGAGATTGTGTATAATCACTGGATCTGTGATTATAACACTGTTTAGTGAGCCACAATTTTGGAATGGTAACTTGCTAGATATGGCTATGTGAGAGCGACCCGTACTGAGCATAGTAATATTGTTATCCATGTTTATATAATTGTCTTAATTCGTTTTAACTAGATTTAGAAAAGTCATTTCATGTGTTGCTCTGCGGTGAATAATTGAATATCTGAGTGTTTAGAACCGAATTTGTTAAATTAGTCTAGTGTTCATAATATCTTTAATGATTTTGTATGTTTTCTTTGCTATACTTGCTCATAGAGAATATCTATATACTTTTTATCTTCTCTAATCTTTTCATACATTAGTTTATCCATCCATCAATCCAATCCTCCAAGAAAATAAATTCACTTATTTTCTTTTGTTTCGTTTCTCTTGTTGATAGAACTGGTTCATTCCTTGTGGGATCGATATCTTTTAAAACTACATCGTAACTGTATACTTGCAATGGTCACCATTTTTCTATTTAGATAAGCGGTATTGACAACACCTGTTCATATTTTGAACTCTTTTCTTATCGGTAGGAAAGTGGGAGACAAGGTTTTTGGCTTCATTTTAGAATATTAAACCTCAGAGTCAGTATAGTCAAAACCTTGCGAACAAATTTTTGGCACCGTTACCGGGGAAGGCAAGTGCGTTTTATATATCTAATTGCTGGAGAGTACGGTACGCTTTTATATTTTAATATTTTGATTTTGATTTTATAATATAATAAATTATTTTTGTTTTGAGTCAAAATGTTTAATAACATTCATTGGGATAAGTTTTGTGGTGATTACATAATTGATAACTTAATTGATACATGCATAGATGAAATTTGTCATGTTACATCTCTTGAAGAGCAAACATTTGAATCCCTTGAAAATTTAGAATATTCCTCTGAAACCGAAAAATTAGTTAGAGAAGATGATCCTATACCACCCTCTATAGATAAACCACCCTTAGTAGAATTGAAGCAATTGCCTATTCATTTAAAGTATGCATTTTTAGGAAGCAACAATACTCTACCTGTTATCATTTGTAAGTTATCTAGTCTACAGGAAAAAGCATTATTAGAGACAATAAAGGGTAGAATAAGAAGTATTGGATGGTAAATTTCCGATATTAGAGGGATTAACCCTAATATAGTGATGCATTCTTTTAATTTGGAGAATGAAAGTAAACCTAGAATAGAAAGGCAAAGAAGATTAAATCCTCACATGAAAGAAGTTGTTAAGAAGGAAATTATTAAGTTGTTAGATGCAGGAATTATTTATCCAATTTCAGATAGTGAATGGGTCAGTCCTATTCAATGTGTTCCGAAAAAGGGAGGTATTACTGCAGTTCAGAATGAAAAAGGTAACTTAGTTACCACTAGGATAACAACAGGATGGAGAGTTTGTACAGATTACAGAAAATTAAATGCAGCCACTAGGAAAGACCATTTCCCTTTACCATTTATAGATCAAATGTTAGAAAGGATATCAGGTCATGCATTTTATTATTTTTTAGATGGATTCTCTGGATATTTTCAAATTCATATTAGGCCAGATGACCAGGATAAAACCACTTTTACATATCCATTTGGTACATTTGCTTATAGAAAGATGCCTTTTGGTTTATGCAATGCTCTAGCTACTTTTCAAAGGTTTGTTTCGACTATTTTTAGTAAGTATGTCGAGGATATTATGGAAGTTTTCATGGATGATTTCTCAGTATACGGAGATTCTTTTGATAAATGTCTAGAAAATTTGGATAAAGTACTTGCTAGATATGAAGAAACTGATTTGGTATTGAATTGGGAGAAATGTCATTTTATGGTTAATGAAGAAATAATATTAGGTCATAAGATAGATGAAAAGGGAATTCACATTAGATATAGCAAAAACCGAAATCATAGAGAAATTAGCTCCTCCCATAAATGTTAAGGGAATAAGGTCATTTCTAGGCCATGCTGGATTTTATAGAAGGTTTATTAAAGATTTTTCGGTTATAGCTAAACCTTTAACTAATTTATTAGTTAAAGATGTGATATTCGAATTCTCTGATAACTACTTAAAAGCCTTCAACACTTTAAAACAAGCATTAGTTTCAACACCCATAATTGTTAAACCAAATTGATCTCTGCCATTTGAATTGATGTGTGATGCTAGTGATGTTGCTGTTTATTGTGTATTGGGTCAAAGGTATGAAAAGAACTTGCATGCCATGTATTATGTGAGTCACATTTTGTCTTCTGCACAACACAATTTCACTACCACTGAAAAAGAGATGTTAGCAATCGTATATGCATGTGACAAATTTAGATCATATTTGATTTGATCTAAAGTAATAGTTTTTACAGATCATGCTGCTTTAAGATATTTGTTTGCTAAGAAAGATGTCAATCCTATATTAATTAGGTGGATCCTTCTGTTACAAGAGTTTGACTTAGAAATAAGGGACAAAAAGGGAAGTGAGAATACCGTAGCTGATCACTTATTTCATCTAGAAGATGATAAGGGACCTATAGGTGAAACTGGTGAAATTAATGAACTTTTTCCCGATGAAAATCTAATGTTTGTTAAACATACTGATAGTCCATGGTATGCTGACTATGCAAATTATTTGGTTACACATACTTTACCCTCTGATTTGGATTCTAATGGTAAGAAGAAATTTCTTAAAGATATTAGATCATTTATGTGGGATGACCCTTATTTATTTAAGGTATGTGCAGACTGTATTATTCGCAGATGTATAGATGATACTAACTTTTCTTTAGTTTTAAGTCATTACCATGATATCATATACGGAGGACATTTAGGACTAGCAAAAACCATTGCTAAAGTCTTAGAGAGTGGATTTTATTGGCCAACATTGTTCAAGGATGCTAGAGATTTTGTTCAGAATTGTGAAAATTGGCAAAGAACATGAAATATAAGTCGAAGAGATGAGATGCTTGTTCGTAAATTTTTGACTAATTCGTTCCTAAAGAAATATCCCCGGCAACGGCGCCAAAAACTTCTTCGTCACTTTTCTAGTGATAAGATTAATAACTTATTTCAAATTATAGGTGTAGTTAATACCACTTATCAAATAGAAAAATGATGATAATTTCAAGTATACAGTTACGATGTAGTTTTAAAAGATATTGATCCACAGGGAAGGACCGGCTCTAAAGATCAAAAAGAGAAACGAAGAAGGATAAAAAAAATAAAAAAAAATATAAATGAGTTTTGATTTTAGTTAGGAGGGTTGGAATGATTAATAGATATTTGTATGGAAATTTAGAGAAGATAAAAATATATAGATTTTCCTACGAACAAGTATAGTAGAGAAAACATGCAAAATCATCAAAGTTAATACGTTCACTTAGACTAATCTAACAGACTCGATTCTAGACACTCAGATATTCAATTATTCACCGCAGAGCTACACATGTAGTGTAAACGAATTAAGACGATTATATAAACCCGGACAACGTTAATACTATGCTTAGTACGGGTCGCTCTCACATAGCCATATTTAGCAAGTTACCATTCCAAAAATGTTGGCTCACTAAAAATCGTTAAATCACAAATCCAGTGATTATACACAATCTTGTTAACCCCAAAACTACTCTTAAAGTTAACTCCAAAGCATATAACTTGATTAATATAAAAGACTTAACACGAAATACGCATTATGACACATAGACATATCATAAACTTTGAAATAGAAAGTAAAAGTAGAAAGCAAAGCAAAGTTGTGAGGTATGCAAGTGAAAGCTAAAGTTGATCAAACCGTATCCACTCTTTAATGGGAGTCGTCAATTCTCGTAATTCCCGCGTCTGCTTTGAATTCGGTCTTTACTTGTACAGAACCTCCGCTAGGATGCTATTCTTTGTGAATATCGAACAAACAAATGTTGAAGAACGGAAACTTTTATTGATAAGTGATTTGCAAGTACACTTATACAACAATTGCTCGAGAATATAGAGAAATCTAGTGATCGAAATAAGGATTTGAATCACTTATACATCTTCTCGCTAACACTTGTGAACGTAGCAAAAACTAAGTATTTCTACTTTCTAATTTCACACAATAATTTCTATAGTATGCACTCCAATTTTCCTCTCTAACATTGCACCATAACATGTTGCACGAAATTGGTAAGTCTTGAACTCTATTTACAGATCACGCAGGGTTGCGTCTATCCATACAAAGAGTTGTGTCCATTGATGAATGATTGCATCACTTCATTGTGATTGGTTGAGAAGTTTCAATCTTATCCACAATGGAAAGACACCTTTTCATGATTGGCTGACTTCCAATAGGTGTTTATTCGCTGGTAGTTGATGGAGGTTGATCGTGTTTATCTAGCGGTTGGCAGTTAAGAAGATTTGACCAGAATACCATCCATGTCGCGATCGCGAGTTATGTGCCACGACCATGAATACTTGTGTGGTAGTTTTCTATTTTGAAGAACACAAAGTCGTGACCGCGAATGGTTGTCACGACCGTGAAATGTGTATTTCTTCAGAATTCTTCTTGTAACTTAACCGATTTTCGACAGCTTTGATCCTAAGCCAAATCTTTAAGTTCCACGCATCTTTTTGCACCCTTTTCACTCTTTTTCCATAGAATTCCACTTTAGATCATTTTACTCCCAAGATTTACCTAGTATCTGCATTTGCACCAAAAACAACAACATACCACGTGAAATCTTTTATTAGAAGTAAAAAAATGACTAAAACTATAGTGTTTAGTTTATAAAATCAATGTGATATTAAGTGTAATTAGACACTTATCAATGCCATTGAAAAACATCTTAGAAGTAGAGCTTTTTGATGTTTGGGGTATAGATGTCATGAGACCATTTCCTACATCAAATGGTAATAATTACATTTTGGTTGCAGTTGATTATGTTTCAAAATGGGTTGAAGCTAACGCATATAGTAAGAATGATGCTAGAGTAGTTGCTAAGTTTCTTAAGCAATTATTTAGTAGATTTGGAGTTCCTAGGACCATTATTAGTGATGGAGGTTCACATTTCATCAATAAGACTTTTGAAAGCTTGATGCAAAAGT
>CATIWQ010307264.1:0-27410 GCA_949673415.1 Euphorbia schlechtendalii
ATATATATATATATATATATATATATATATAATGAATAAATGTATTAATATTATTGAGATCATATATTTATAAGGATTTTTTAAAAAAATATTATCTTATCGAAATTGTTAAATTTTTAACTTGAATGATTTTACTGTAAAAGAATATATAGTCCTCTGAAATTTCTCAGATTTGTACATACATTTTCACTTTTAAACATGCAACTCTAATTTCTCATACATACTTCGTTAAAATTCTGACATATTAAAATAACTTTGCTTAATGCTATCTCCGAAACCTCAATTTATTCTAGAAAACACAACGTTTTAAAAGGCCGCCACGGTGACCGTTTAGGCGGGGTTTTCGGAACACTGTCACTATTTTATATAATCAGGCGGTACTGGGCAGTCAAAACACAGAGTATTGCAATGTCCAAAAAAATGTTGCGAAATCTTAGACTAATGTTGCAAAATGCCAATAAAGTTTTACCAAAATCCAAAAATGTATTTTCACATGGATTTTTAATTTTATTATATAAGAATTTATGTGTTAGTTAAATTTATTATTACAAATCATTGATAAATATTAAAAAATACTAATCCGCTTAGTTCCCGCTTAGACTCCGATTAATTCCCGTCCAAACCTTCGGAGGCTCTAGGCACCTGATTAGCGCCTTCAAAAATATTAAAAAAACATATTGTTCCCCTGAACTTTCAAAGTAACCTCGTACGTCCCTCAACTTTCAAAAATATACCACTTTACTCATTAAATCACAAGTGTCAACATCTTATAGAAGATAGAGAATAAAAAAACGACACATTTGAAAAATAACACCAATTATAAGGTGACACACTTTTTAAAAGTTGATGGAGCTGCAAGATTACTTTGAAAATTTAGGGGGACAAAAGGTATTTTGTGACAATTTAGGTGTCCTGAAGATGCGTTTAACCCAAAAAAAACTTTATTACAACATGTGCAGCGAACGTATATGTACTGTAGCATACGTGAAAGTTTGGGCCGGGCTTAAAGCTTAGTAATCGAAGTCTTTGTCAACAAATGGGCAATCAAAGCTACACAAAAAGGCTTGACAGAAGAAGCTTTTGCACCATATTCTGAAACTAAATCTATAAATGTTGTTTTTAGGATATGAGCAAATAATTTTTTTGTAGAAGAAGCTATTGTACCATATTCTCAAAAATCATTTGATCTAAAGCTTGAAAGCAATAGTCATACCTATTTATAATGGCGAATGTCTTGGTCTAATAGTTGAGATTCCTCCTGCTACGATGTTATTAAGAAGGTCATGAGTTCAAGACACAAAGATTATGATGATCGAGGTTTTCCTATGTCCACGAATTTTTTTAAGAAGAAAACCTTTTAATAGAATTCATAAGAGCAAAAGTTGGTGATAAAAACTCTTGATGGAGAATGCTCAGATGATTTAAATACGAGCTATTAGGTTTGAACTTTAAGACTTAAAATCAATTTTAAATTATATGTTACCAATGTCTTAGCATGGTGGTTTTTGGTTGGCGGAATATAATAGAACGGAATAGAATAAAAAAATCAAATATGATACATGATTTCAACGTCGGAGTGAATATCTCTTCCTTTTTATCATGGAATAGTCATTCCTCTTTGAAACGAAGAAATTGTTATTCTGTGATTCCCATGGAATTTATGAAGAGCTATTCTTTCCAACGTCGGACTCATGTATCATATTTGACGTTTTTGCATTCATTTTCTATTTTATTCCATTCCGCCAACCAAACGAGCCCTGAATGTGTCAATTTGTGGGCAATGTCTATGTCATTGTTAATGGGAATAAGCAATGAGTGTGGACAGTAAAGGAGAGCAAATGTGACAAGTAAGTGCATGTGGGAGTTGTTTGCATTTGCCATTGAAATAATAGCCCATCACAATACATCTCCCATATATCTTCTTCCAAATTTGCCTAAACACAACAACAAAAATAAATACAAAGGAGTTTGAAGATTTGAAATGAATGATTGTATGTTGTAAAAGAAACATAATGCACGTGGAAAGATATTGTGCTAATATTTTCATATGGTCCTACAAAGT
Organism: Euphorbia schlechtendalii; assembly: GCA_949673415.1. Taxonomy (NCBI): domain Eukaryota; kingdom Viridiplantae; phylum Streptophyta; class Magnoliopsida; order Malpighiales; family Euphorbiaceae; genus Euphorbia; species Euphorbia schlechtendalii. The sequence continues at coordinate 2,063 of CATIWQ010307264.1, forward strand.
ACAAACACCATACATATGCATGAGAGATGGCAATATTTAGTATATGTATACATTCCATTACAAGCAGCAAAATTACTAAAAATAAACAAATATAAGTCCATCTTAATGTTAACATCCTTAGTTTAGAGGGAGTTTAATGAAATTAATTTCATTTATATAATAAACATTACAGTTTCAAGCACAAGTATGACATGATATGAGTTATTGTGAACTATTAATTCATCTTTGGGAGAGCATATGAGGACTATTTGAGTTTAGATGATATTTATAGTATATCTTCTAAATTATTTGAGTTTCTGTAAAGAATATAAGAAATACCATATAAATTATATAGTATTCGAACATGTTCTTTTTCACGTAATCATCATGCTCTACACTACAATCACGGTATTCCACCTCATAGAATAAATTAGCAAAAACTATTGATTAAATTTGATAATTGATTCACGAAAAGTGAACATAAATGAATATTCTGTAAGAAAAATGAAATAAAAAATTGAAAATTAGGAGCATGAATTGATAATAAATTTTTTTAAATGAAAGCATAGGATACTTTGAAAGGAAATAAAGATGAAAAGGAAAGTAACAGCAATTTGAAACTGTACGAAATTAGATGGGCCCCAGATCTGGAGTTCTGGGCCCATTCAAGAAGCACATCATTTCCTTCCATCAGTTTTAGACCAGTGATGGGCCCACTCTAGTTTCTTATGTTTTGTCATTTGTTTTCTTAATAAAAAAAGTTGCGCAATTACGTGGACATTCATTAAAGTTTCAGTGATTTGAACGTGGGATTTATAGAGTTCGCAAGTTATAGTTTAACCACTATGTTCACAAAATACTGAATCAATTCATACATATACATATACATATATATATTATGTTTTGTTAATTGATTTCAGTTCACATTATAATTAAATTGCAAACCCTACCAAAAAATCCATGAAATTAGTTATTGTTACTAATGAAAAATTGATTCACTAATACTTTTATAGAAAGGGAGGCTGTAATCTGTTCAACTGAATTGAACTGCATATAGCTTAGGAGAAATTAAATTACAAATTATTAATAATAATAATAATAATACTGATAAAAAATTATAATTAGTAATCATAATAACAGAATTTTAATGAAAATAACATTAATTATTTTAATCAATATATTGAGCATTAATTATGATTACTGTTAATATTATTACTTATAATTTATAAGAATTTGTAGTATAATCTATAACTTATTTTGAGTAATATGGGATTATAATCCATAATTTAACTATTAAAAATTATTACTCATTATGACCATTACTTTTGAATTTTATTATTATTATATATTGTTATTATTTATTCAAAATAAATATTACAATCAATTCTTATTAAATTCATAATTGAAAGAATCAAAATTGTATTTCGTTTATAACAAGAAAACAAATATGAAATTAAAATAAAATTATAATAGGCTGACATGAGTATAATTTGAGATTTTAATTTTTTTCTTTATACTTTTATAACTTAAAGGAAACATAAAAAAAGGGGAGCATTATAAATATGTACCATTAAATTTAGCATAGTTCTTGGAGAATTGGAGCATATAAAAAAAAAGATACAGTAACATATTTTGGAGCATTGTTGAAAAAGTCCCTAATCAGCACGTGGGTCTATATTTGTAAATTTCACTATGGAACATTAGAACCCAAATGAAGTGAAAATTGCCTTTTTTATCTTTAAAATTAACATTCAGATTTAGCAACAAATTTTCATAGCTGACACTAAAAATCCTTTACATTCATCATTCAGTGACGAATGCTTTTTTAATAAAAGGTGTTTTTGAAGGAGTCGGGAATTAATTCCTGATCATCCCCACCCACTGTTGATGGATGTACGATGGCAATTTTTAATAACATGTATTTTCTGTTTTTTTTTTTAAAAAAAATTGTACAATAATTAGTATCTATCTTCCTTAAATGCTTTCTTTGATATTAATTGAGCTTTTGTTTTAATATATTTTCTGTTGTTTTCACATGTGGCAGTGGATCTCATTAAGTGGTTGAGTTTTCATTAGATTGGAATATGAATTATTCAATTAATTAATTAATGCTCAAGCAAATGTAATCATGCATCTTGTTTGTATCACTTTGATGCCGGCATATGAATACTTGATATGAGAATATAAAAATCTTTTATTAACATATAGTACTATTAATTAAATAATAAAAATGCTAAGCACAGAGATCGACAAACAAATTAATACAATTTGATTGGTAAATAATTAAATGAGGATTAACGTACAAGGACAACATGGAATCAATCTGATAGGATTTTTAATTGAATTAAAGGAATCATTTTGAAGAAAGAGAATTGCTTAATCCAAAACAATTTTAATTAACAGCAGTTCGTTTTCCAATTAATACTAAAAAAAACATGCCATGTGTTGAGAATTGGACAAAGCATGTGGTGTTGGTTTGCAATGAGGATGACAAGTGGTGGATTTTGATGATTTTGACTACACCTTTCCTTGGGTTGAATTATTCTTTCCAATTAATGATATTAACAATTTGATTATGGTTTTATATTAAAAAAACGATATGGATATGCTTTTATATAATACTCCCTTCGATGTTCGAAAAGTTGTTGTTTTAGGTATTTTATCAATATTAATATAATCTTGATTATTCTGTTAAAATTACCTGTTTATTTATTTTACTTTATTATAAAATTCTTCTTCTTCTTAATTGTTAGTACGTTATAATATCATTTTATACACAATCTCTTTCCTAATTAATACAAGGGTATATTAGTAAAAAAAAATGTTGAATGTTGCATTGATGTGTGAGAATGACAAACAAAAAAAAAAAGAAATTTTAGCTAAAATGATAATCTTTCAGCATGGAGGTAATACCATCAAATACATTAAGAATAGTAAGAATATTTAAACTGGCCTAATCAAGGATTACATTGTGATTAGGAGATTTTAGCCAAATAAACAGATTTGGAGCGAATTTCTCCTTCATCCATTTCAATGAAAAACTTTGCGTTTATCTTAAAAAAATTAACTTTTTTAAGGTCTTGCTTGGATCATGATTTTTTCATGGTAAGGTATGGTTCTAATTTAAATTATTTTGTTTGATTGCATAGTATTTCCATGTTATGATTCTTTCATGATTTATTATGGTTACAAGAATCATGAAAATAGAACCACGGATTTGGTGGTTCTTGAGTGTTCTCTTTATAATCAAACCAAATTTTTAAAAAAAAAATCATATCATATCATCTAACCCAACATAAATTTTTTAAAAAATATACCGTACTATACCATTTTATACTTTATTGAACTACGACGAACTACTATCCAAACAAGGCCTAAAGGTATACATGCAAAATATTTTTTTCTAATTTAATCTGAATTTCTCATTTAAAAGGATTATATTTTACAAATTGTCAAGCATTCTAACATATGTTTTTAAAATAATTTCTTCGTTTATTTTTTATAATTATAAAAAAAAGTTCTGCACATTTGTTTTACGTATAAATGATATAAGCGATATATACAAACTTTTTGTGTGGTATAAATTGCTGTATAAGTGTTTTATACTTGGTATAAAAGTGATACAAGCAATCTATACCAAGTTTTTGTGTCATATAAAAGTTGTGTAAGTACTTATACCAAGTTTACGTGTGGTAGAAATCACTATTACACACTTTATGATAGGTATAAAAGTTGCATAAGCATTTCATAACAAGATTTTATGTTATATAAACGATAAATAAGTGGTATAAAGTGTTTACACCAACGGTTCATACCATGCTATTAAGGAAATTAATCACGTTTAGTACCAAGTTTTTCTGTGACATAAGCGCTTTATACCAATTTTCGTGTAGTTTAATCCCTTTATACCATGCATGTATAAAAATGATAAAAGCTCTTTATACCAACTGTTGCGTGGTATAAATTGTTGGTATAAGTGTTTTATACCAAGTATGAAAGTGGTATGAGAGTTTTATGTTAAATTTTTGTGGTATATTTAGTTGGTGTAAGTGCTTTATATTAGGAATAAAGCGGTAAAAAACACTTAGATGATTGTATCATCGATTTGTATTACACTATTGAAGGAAAAAAACTATACATGTTTACATGTGGTATAGATTGAGGGTATAAGCATTTTATACCAGGTTTTCGTGTGGTATAAATTGTTGTTATTTGTGTTTTATATGAAGTATAAATGTGGTAGCAAACATTTATACCACTTTTATACATGTATAGTGAGGTATATGTATCCGAAAAAATGTAATAAAAAGTTTATCGATGTTGATAGTACTCTAAAGATATAAACAACAACAAAACTTGAAAGCCACATGTAAAAATAAAACGATTCTTAGAAGTGATCAAATTAAGATGTATAAACATAAAAGAAAAACAAAGTCATATGCACAAAACCAAGAAAGAAAAAGTAAGTACGAAAAGAGGGAGAAAAAACGAAAACACAAAATCAAGTAAAAATATAAAAAACGGGAACTACTTATAAATTGAATGCCTATTAATAGTTACTTTATTCTTGATTATTGTCCGATAAAACCACGAGTTAGTTGTCAAAAGTAATAAAAGCCAAAAAAAAAAAAAAAAAAAAAATTAAAACGCAGGAGTTATATTGTTGATGCTTCGTTAAACTTTTAGAAAAAAACTTTCTTTCCATTTTATTATTCCTTGACTACTGGAATACAATGCTCGTTTGGTTGGTAGAATGACTATTTTGTAGAATTGGAGAAAAAAGAATGAAAAAAAGCAGAGTATCTATCTAGAATCGTCGTCAGGATGGAAAAGTTTTTCCTAGTTATAGTACAACTCACGAAATAACTATTCCCTTCTCGAGAGTAGGAATAGCTATTCCATGAGTTGTATGATAATTATGAATAGCTATTCCATCTCGACGATGGTTCTAGGCTAATACTCTACATTTTTCACCTTTTTTTCACTCATTTTTCTCCTATTCCGCGGAATAACCATTCCGCTAACCAAACGAACCCATAGTTCTATTAAATAGCATTCCACTTATTTAGTCATACTAAAACTTTGGAAGGTCATGTGCTCCTTGGTAGAAGCATTTAACCATACAATTTTTTTTAGTCAGGGGTAGAGGGAGGTGGGGTATGGTTAGGGAAGGTAACAGTCTGATCCATTTGAATGTATTAGACCCGGTCCGAATCCTTTTGAATGTATTAGACCCGGATTCGACCCGGATCCGTTAAATCCATAATTTTAGGATCTAGATCCAACGGATCCATATAATTAACATCAAATTTTTTAATTCAGCTTCCATAATTGTACATTTCACCTTATTTTAAATAGTTTACATGCTTATTTAATTATGTTTATTCAATGGACTTACATCGATCTCAAATAATATTAACTATCCAATATTTTCGAGGTAAATAATAAATAAAAAAAGTACAATTAATCTTTAATTACGGATCTGGGTTTCCTTGTAAAATCCGGATCAGTTTTCTTAGACCCGGATCCGACGGATATATAAAATTAAGATCCAGATCTTAAAAAATGAATCCAGATCCACGGATCCGGACCAGGTCTAGGATCCGTTGCCATCCCTAGATATGGTGGGCGGTGCTCCACTGATCCCAAAAAAGTCGATATATATATAAGATAGATTAAATGTTAAATACATATATTATTATGCGTTGAATAATGATACTATAAGCTTTGTGCCCTAGCAGTAAGCAGTGAGTACTCTTTTCCTACGTCGTAGGGATCGAATCCTTGCTCCAATATGGTTTTTCCTTTTTTTTTTTTGTTCCTTTCATTTCTATCATACTTTCCATTTCTTTGTATAAATTACTAAAACTTTCTTGCTAACTTTTCGATTCGTTGCTAGTTTAATTTTAAATTCTTTAACTTCCTTTCAATTTGTACAACAACTTTTAATATATTTTTTAAAAAAATATAACTCTTCTTGAATGTTACATACACACATAGAATTTGATCATTTTTTATTATTTAACAGAACTCAACATGATATATCGAAGAAATTTTGTAATTTAATCATAGTGTCAACTACAATGACAAAAACTTTGGATAAAAGGTGTAAATTTTAAATTGATGGGATTGCACTATTCAAATATCATACAGTGAAACATCCTAACAATATATAGAGGTTAGAAGATTCAAGTGATTATCAACCATTCATCTAGGTTTATATTAAATACTTTTATAAACATAATTCATTAATACAAATACTTAAAACAAAAGTAAAACATACACTAAATCGAAATAATTCTTTATCTATAATTTATCATGATATATTTATCTTGTCGAAATGTACCTCACTCTATTCCGTCATTGCTTTTAATGTAAGTTACAATAAAGGTATCATATTTATCTAACTTACCTTGAAGTGAACCTACTTAAAAACAAAATGGATATATGCAATAATTATAATCAGTTACTCGATGAGATTAATACGATTTGTTAACTGTTACCAAAGAACGTGAGGTTACAATACACCAGTAAAAATAGCGTAAATGGATATCAGCAACTCCAATGGTCAAAGTCCAACCTTTGTTAATTATTCTATATTGATGCCGGTTTTTTTACATCCATTGATACTATGAAATTTTCACCTTTCATCTATTTTTCATCTTTTGATGAAATTCTAACTATAAAAAATGAAATGTGAATATTGTAAAATGTAAATGAGTGTCAAATAAACTGGTATCAATGTAGAATTACAATAAAATATAGTCTCAAAAAGGGATTCCCCGTATAAGGGAACCTCCAAAATGAAGAATGATTATTCTAATAATATAATTTTTATTTTTGATTATTTTATTCTTATTTGAGTATTGTGGCATAATATTTTGAAAAGAAATTAATATAATAATAAATAAAATATTATTACTTTATATGAATATGAAATGAAAAATGAAAAATATGAAAGATGGTATGAGCAAAAACATCGGGTATACTCTAAAGTGGAGTTTAGAGAAATGTAAAATAGAGAAAATGGTTCGACTTACTCTTAGGTGTGTGCATTTTATTAAATCATATAATTTTAAGTAAAATAAATTGAACCAAATAATCATTCAATCGAAGTAAATTTAATCCAACTATTTTTTAGTTCAGCAAGCTTGATTTTATATGAAAATCGAAATATATTTCATTATTTTGTAACGTAATACGATTGTTTTTTGTCCTACTTAATCGATTTGATTTGATCCGGTTTTAGAAATATAACCACCCAGGTACAGCTGTAAAAGAATGGATTCAATCTCTAAGCAGGATAAGGTTTAAAGGGCTTACGTGGCAGAGCTTACTATAGGGTGGCCCTTCAGTTCTACTCTCTATCCCTATTGTTGAATGATTGCTTCCTTGTTCCTGTCCTTCCATTTACTACTAATATGTTACGCCATCTTCTTTATTTTTTCCGATTTTCAGCTTTTTTTTATTTCATGGCTACTACAGGAACGTCCCAATGCTTGTCTTTCATATCCTATTTACCTTCTGAACGTACATATATTCCATATAATTCACAGAATGGACCAATTTTCCATGAATTTATAAAAAATGAATCTCATGGTGCCCTTTGTGTGTTTAGTATTGTTTTCGTCATAAATTGAATCAAATATTATCTTTACCGGAAATTAAATCGAATATTGTTAATTGTAACAATATCAGGATATGTCAGCATTACGGATTATGAAATTCTATTTTAACAAGTAAAGGTGATTATAAGATCCATTTCAATAAGTTTAAGTTGATATCGTTCACTTTTAACAAGTTCAACGATATATTTGAAACGTTTGTAAGTTCAAGTGGTAAATTAGCTTTTAAAATACAAATCTTTTTCTTAATTAATAAGTATACTTTTTATTAATACGTGTATAACAAGTAGACTTGTTCATGGAGCCTAAGTGTTGGTTCTGAGTTAGCTACGTGGACCAGATTATGAGTGATCTCGTAAATCCGGTTTTAACTTCAAATTTTAAGACGTTGATTTAACTGAGCTTGGATTGACTTTTAGTGAAAAACTTGATAAAATTCGACCAACAAAATTGACAAAAGATCCAATGTCAAGTAAATTTGAACTACATACATATTAAACATGTTTTTATTAGAAGTTTAGGATAGGTTATGATCTTAAGAAACATTTTTTCATTCTCGGTATCAGAAAACACTATTGTAAGTGCAACTTTTTTCAGTAATCTCCAAAATATAACGTTATCAATAACTGATGCTAATAACAATTACAATAACATCTAAAAGACACCTACTATATAAAACAGAAAGACTGAAGCTCTGTTGCCGTAGACAAAAATAATATTCATCACAGACATCCATACTGAAGAATAATTACAGTGTTGAATTCTTAAGAAAGTAAAAGGCTAGTCGTGAAAAAATAGATGAACTAGATTTATCAAAAGCGAAAAAGAAGTTTAAAGAAGGTGGGGTGATATAGATGGGAGAATGGTGGCGGGGACCACCACACGATGTAGAATCTGGGCAACGTGGCAGAATCACATGGTGATGGCCCAACATCACAGTTCTATGCTGTCAGTTTATTTTTCTTTTCATTTCTCAAAATATACATCTAAATTAAAATTCTAAGATTAAGTATTGATATTTAAAATAAACTTAAATTACATTTCTTGTCATTTTATCATTGTGTTCGTAGATTCAAAAATAAGTAAGAATATGATTTTTAATTTTAATTGCGTCATAAAATTAGGTATTTATGTTCATTTTTATGCTGAAATTTTATAATTTAGTTAATAAAAATACAATACACCTTAATAATAAAATTTAAAATTTTTGAAAAGTACAAATATATTTTTTTACTTTAAAATATGATTATATCTTTTAAAAAATCATATTAAAATGAAGAAGTTAAAAAAAAATTTTGATGTATAATTTTTAAATATTATAATTAGATTATAGGAATGTTGAATTTATGGAAATACATCATGTAACATTATTATTTTAAATGAAAAATCAATTTTCCTCTTTTTGTTAATTTTTGAAATCACACATCTTTACATAAAAAATTCACAAAAATCTTTTTGTAAAAGGAACATACCATAAAACATGTTTGTTGAAGTTTACAATCATATTTTTTTTGCGCGATTTATGTTTTTCAAAAATTTAGTTTTCTATAATTATGTTAAGTTTAAATTAAACTCTTAGTTTACCATCAATATAACATTAGACACGCATTATTTTAGATTTACTTAGGAATTAAAGTTAAATTGCAAAATAAGTCTACTTGAAGTAAAAAAAAAAAAGCTGAATTTTAAACAAGTATTTTTTATTTTAATTTAAAACAAATGAGTATTGAATCGCTTTTCTTATAATTCTTAATTTCCTTTTTAACAACTTACTTAAAATTGAGCTAAATCACGAGATAAAAAAAGCAATGGTAATTAACATCTTTAGCGATCACATGAATAATCAATCATCCGCAAATGTATAGTCTAATAATTGATAGTATTAAATAAGTAACTATGAAAGTCCCATGTTCAAACTCAGATACAAATAGAGTTTTTTTTTTGTTTTATTGCGTAACATTAAAAGTTTAAAATTGATTGAGCAGTTATTAATTTTTACCAAAAACTTTTTCACTATTGTCCAGAGAATAGCAAATAAGTCCTAACCTAACCTTTTAAAACCATGATTTTAATTTCAAAAAAAAGTTAAAAAATCACAATTCAAGAGGAAAATATATTAAAGATCAGATTCAAAGTACCGAATCATTGCATACTTGTCATGTACCTTTAAAATCAATTTATATTTTTACTAATCTATTATTATTACATTCACTTTTAAACACATGAAAAACATGCACTGTTCCGATCCTTTAAACCCAAGTTGATATCATTATTTATAAATACGAGTGTACTAAATAGATTGATAGTCGTAGGAATGAGATGCAATAGGCAATGGTCCAGTTGGAACAATTTTAATTTAGTAAACGGCGTTAAGTGGGGGGACCTACAGCAGGAGGGGGGTGGGGTGGGGTGATGGTCCTAAACCCAACGTTGACGTCTCTCGTTCCCTCTTTTCATCTCTCTTCTTGGGCCCCCCTTCTAAATACCCTATTCGCTTTCTATCCGCGTGTCTTTCACTTCCTGCCACGTGCCTTCTCTTGCACGCTAATCCCTCTTCCATCGGATCGTGTTTCTTGTTCCTCAGCATGGCGCGTGGGGTTTCTGATTTTTGTTGACAAGTCTCATGTGGTCATGTGCCAACTGAAAAAGGTCTTCCCGGTTGCTTTATAATGTGCGTAGAGGATAAACATTCCTCTGCTTGCGATACCATGATATTTTTTTGGGTTTAATACATAATTTCCACAATATAAAATAATTATTTCATATTTTACATCATGAATTTATTGAAATTTGAAACATATAAGTAAATTGTCAAGTGAGTTTGATATTTATTTGCAATTGTAGTAAATAAATAGTAAAGGATTAAAGTAAATTCATAATAATATCAAATTGCAAATACAAAAAAAAGTAGTGTTAGAATATGCTTATAGATGTCTCTCTCGGCACATTATACACATAAAAGGATGCATATAAAATAAAAAGCATATATACGAGATAAAAATCATCAAAAAGATGTATGCTTTATCTTTTAAGGTACAAAGCCAATACTGTTGCCCTTAATAAAAATCTCGCCTTACTTAACTTGTATAATAGAAATTTCACTTTAATTCTATTAATTCTAAGTAAACACTTTTTAAAAGTTACTAAAATGTGTTATTGATTTAAGAAATATTCTGTAGATCATTTTGTAAATTTAAAATAAAATTGATATTTCAGGGTTGAGAATTTTTTTTTACCTTTGATCACTTACAGAAATGATTTTATGTTATTTAGATTTTGAGAGAGTCAAATTTTTAGTGTTTAGACTTAAACACCTTGTTCTAGTTCAAGGATCAAACTGCATGTAATGCAATACCCACGTGTTAAAAAAACCACTTTCCTACATTTCTGAAAATTTAACAAAAAGGTACGAAGGAATTACAGATTTGACCATAAAACATATAAAACTTTTAAATAATTGTTTGAGCAAATAAAAATTCAACAAGTAAACTATTTATGCGCTTCATTTGATATTAACTTTCACACTTAGAAGGAGACCTGGTATTTTTTTATGGTTGTTAATTCTAGTATATACATAAATGATAAAATGAGTCTTGGAGCATCTAATAAAGTTTATTAAGGAATTGTGTTAGCTAGAAAGATTACAAAGACATGGACTCGTAGTTGAATAACACTAACACTGTCGATAACAAATATGTGGGTGTTGTTTTGGTCTTTAAATCTGTGCTCATTCCTAATGAAGTTCATTTGAAGCTTGTGGGCCCGATAACTTTGAAATCCAAACTAAGTTGCACTGATTAATCAAGATTGTTGGATTGAAAGAAGCTCAATGGCTGAGATTAAATGGGTCTTATCCTAGCTATAAAAGCTACCTTCTGTCGTTTCTCTTAATTAATTCAGAAGCTTGTTATGCCCCAGAAGTTGCTGTGCTGAGTTCTACTGAGTTTCTTAGAATAGAGAGAGAAAGAGAGTCTGTTAAGAGGTTTCTTGGGTTCCTCTTGGGTTCACTGGTTTTAATCTTCTCTTCTTCTTTGATTCTACTTGTTTCTTTAAAGGTTACGCTTTGTAAACCTTTGTTTGTACTCAGTTTTCTGTGATTGTTTCTTCTCTTTTGTGTTAGGGTATTACTGATCTTGTAAATCCTACTGTATACTTGAGAGAAGTACGATTCTGAGTTGTATTTAGACTTGCTGGCTGTACTTGCTTTAATTTGAGATCAATAAAGCGTTGCCGAAGAGCCTTTCCCCCGTGGACTAGTCGGAATCCCGTAAAACGAATTTCGGAAATCACGTTAAAACTGTGTGTGTTCTTTTTATGCAATTTTACTTTTCCGAGGAATATTAAGTTCTGTGGTTCTTTGAACGATTTGCGATTTTCGACAAGATTATTCTGTTTCGATCCGCTTCCGACTTGCGCACAAAAAAAAATTACATATGAATGATTAATTATAAAGGCTGAACAGTAACCCAAACTTTGGCTCTGTTCTTTTCAACTAAAACTGAACATACTGAAACTGAACTGAACTGAATGTTACTGAACTGAATTGAAACTGAAATTGAACTGAAACCGAACATACTGAAACTAACTGAACTGAAATTTATTATTTTGAAACTGAAACTACTGATACTTAATTGAATAATAATTATTTATATCAATAATAACAATATTACCTTTTAACTATATATTATTATATTTTTGTTTCGTTAATTTTATTATGATATTTTGTTGGATCCTTGACTTTTTTAGTATTAACAAAAATCACACTTTGTAATATTATTTTTGGGACAAATGTAGTTTAATTAAAAATACCACAAAATGAAAAAAGTAATTAAGTTAGTAGTAGAAATTCTAGTGTACAACAAATTTGGGAGATGAACCAAAGCAATAGTTAATATGTCGATGAGGATAGTGAAAATGACGACATAGAAGAAGATTGAATTAGAAAAATTAACCTAACCATGAATTATAATATTATAATATTTCTCAATTATATTGTTAGTAGTGCGAATTCTATTGTACAACAAATTTGAGAGATGAAACAAACCATATCCAACATGTCGATTAGGATAGTTAAATAACAACATGAACATAGATTGATTTGGAAAAATTAACCTAACCGTGAATTATATTATTTCTCAATTATATTGTAATAGGTATGCTTTATAGATTAATTATTTTGTCTATTTATTTGTTAATAAACAAAGTTATTCGTTATTAACAATAATAAATAATCAAATCTTAACATATTATTAATAATATTCTTAAATAATTTTTTATTACTTACTATTTATATCATTTATGATTAATATTTTTTTTTTATTTTATCATTTGAATAATATATATATATATATATATATATATATATATATATATATATATATAATTACTTTAATAATATTTACAATAATATATAAACTGAAATTGAACTAAAATTGAAATTGAAACTTAACTGAAACTGAACTGAACTGAACGATAGTGAACTGAACCGAATTGGTTGTTGAATAAGTTGAAAAGAACAGAACCTTTATCACTATTTTCATTTTTTCCATAAATTTTTAAAAGTTCTAAAAAAATCTCCAAAACTATTAAAAGTGTACCAATTTACCTTATAAATTTCACATGTCATAATTTAATTGGAGAGATGAAACATTTTTGAAAAATAAAAACCAATTAAATATTGACACGTAACATTAAAGAGATAAATTGATGCATTTTTACAAGTTTTAAAGGTTATTTATAACTTTTAAAGTTTATGGAAGAAAATAATGTTTATGGTAAATTCAAAAGGCTCCGGATGCACCGAACCATTTGTTATCTTAATCTAAATTAATGATTTTAATTACCACAGTTAAAAATTAATTTTAATTAACAAAGTTTTTAAAACTCTGGGTTTTCTATTTTATTTCCAACTAGTGTTACTTATTTAATTTGTTGCTTTCATTTTTTTTTAATTTTTCTTCCTTTCAATCGCTACGTCTCGAATAGAGACACAAGGACACAGAATAAAAACGGAACAACTTGATTTATTTTCCCTCCAATGGATGAAAACGGTAAGGAGCCATCAATTATGAAACTGCAAAACTGAGGCACCACCTGATTCTGTCAAGAAGAAATTAAAAAATGAAAGAAAATATAAATGGACATGGAGAAGGGAAGAAGGTGTCCGTACATAATTAGCCGTCAGAAAGGCATCTTTTTCAGCATTTTATTGCATTGCTTTGTGCTTATGCCACGCCTCGTTTCCAAACCTTTAGCGACTCTACCCACTGCTCTTGCATGTTGACCCCCCTTTTTACCTTTTTTATTTTACTTCTTCTTCCATTTAATTTATTCATTCCACAATTTATATAATAATAAATACTAATACTAAAAGAAATCATAATTGCACTCCTTTTTAGCCTTTCTCAGTTTCACCCTTCTCTCTGCTTCTCTTCTTCCATTTCATCTATTTCCAATCCTATCCTTCACTCTCTACTTAATACAATTCTATGTTGTAATTCCCCTGAATCCACCCCCAATTTGTATCATGAAGCGAGATCATCATCAGAGTTGCCGCTCCGGCTCCGGGAACAGTAGCAATGCGGCGGAATCTTCTTCTTCCATGGCTAAAGCCAAACTTTGGGAAGAAGAACAAGACGCTGGAGGTATGGATGAATTGCTTGCTGTTCTTGGTTACAAAGTTCGATCCTCTGACATGGCGGATGTTGCTCAAAAACTTGAGAAGCTCGAAATGGTTATGGGAACTGCTCAAGATGACGGCATTTCGCAGCTCTCCGATACCGTACATTATAACCCCTCCGATCTCTCTGGTTGGGTTCAGAGTTTGTTATCCGAGCTTAACCCTCCGCCATCTTCTCTTGATTCTCTTTCTAATCAGAACGATTCTGTTTTTGGTTCTTCCGTTATTAATCTTTCAAACCCTAACCAATCGGGGATTTTCAGTGACGACTCCGAATACGACCTCAGAGCGATTCCTGGAGTGGCTGCTTATCCACCGGCGTTGCCGGAGACGGATATTAGCCGGAAGAAAATGAAAATTACTGCTGTTTCTGATTCAAATCCGGATTCTGCATTGGTAGCTTCATCTTCATCTTCCCCTTCCACATCCTTCAAGTCAACGATTGCAGCTTCCAGTGGCTTACCGGAAGCGCCGCGGCCGGTGGTGCTAGTGGATTCACAGGAGACCGGAGTCCGCCTAGTTCATACGCTGTTGGCTTGCGCGGAAGCAATTCAGCTAGACAATTTGAAGCTCGCCGAGGCACTTATCAAACACATAGGATTGCTTGCTGCATCTCAAGCTAGTTCGATGAGAAAAGTTGCCACTTACTTCGCCGAAGCTCTAGCTCGCCGTATTTACAAGATTTACCCTCAGGAATGCCTAGATCCATCGTATTCCGATACATTAGAGATGCATTTCTACGAAACTTGTCCATATCTCAAATTCGCCCATTTCACTGCAAATCAAGCCATTCTCGAAGCTTTTGGTACTGCAAATCGCGTTCATGTCATAGATTTCGGCCTTAAGCAAGGGATGCAGTGGCCGGCTCTTATGCAGGCTCTTGCTTTGCGTCCTGGTGGTCCTCCGGCTTTCCGGTTAACCGGAATCGGTCCTCCGCAGCCTGATAACAGCGATTCTCTGCAACTGGTAGGATGGAAGCTTGCTCAGTTAGCAGAAACGATTGGCGTTGAATTCGAATTTCACGGCTTTGTTGCTAGTAGTCTAGCTGACCTGCAACCGGAAATTCTAAAGCTCCAGCCTCCGGAGGTGGAGACGGTGGTTGTAAACTCCGTTTTCGAGCTCCACCGCGTCCTCGCTCGTCCCGGTGGAATCGATAATGTTCTTTCCTTCATCAAAGCGATGAAGCCTAAAATCGTTACCATTGTCGAGCAAGAAGCGAACCACAACGGCCCGGTTTTTGTTGACCGGTTCACTGAAGCCTTACATTATTACTCGAGTTTGTTTGACTCGCTAGAAGGATCCGGGTTAGCTGCTCCGAGTGAGGACATGGTGATGTCCGAGTTATATTTAGGAAGGCAGATATGCAACGTTGTGGCTTGTGAAGGGACAGACCGAGTTGAGCGTCACGAATCGTTGACTCGATGGCAAACTCGGTTTGAAGCGGCTGGGTTTAGTCCAGCTCATCAGGGTTCAAACGCTTTCAAACAAGCGAGGATGCTGCTGGACTTATTCGCCGGCGGTGAGGGGTATAGAGTAGAGGAAAACAATGGAAGCCTGATGCTAGGGTGGCACACTAGACCGCTTATTGCAACCTCAGCCTGGCAACTCGGTGGTTTAGAGTGAGTCAGTCTGGCGAGTGAGTGAATTGTGAAAATTATCGAATGGGCCCAGTAAAAAGGCAAAATTCCAAATGTGTTACGTTTTATATACTCTTTGTTCTTTTTTACTTTTGAAGTTCGTGAAATTGTTGTAATTTCTGTTTGTCAACGTGGTCTGTATATTTATTTATGTTAACTTTTAGAATGATATGGAACATATTCTCATTCAAAAAAAATATCTAAAGCATTAGTCTATAAATTTATTAGACTCGAGTATTTATCACATGATTGGTTAAATTATACTATATTTGAATAGTTTTGTAGAAGGTACTAGATCTCCTTATTTGGTTGTCTCAATTGTTTTCTTAAAGTTTCGAAGTGTTCATTGACTGGGTCTCTCCAACTAAATATCTATATCTATGAAGTCATCGTACAATTTAGAAGTTCAAGCTATTGTGTGCGTTCACATATAATATATTGTAGGAAGAGAGAGTATGTACTGAAATCTAGGAGTTCATTGTTAGTTTAGAATGATTTGTGGTTCAAATTGTTCAAAGAGAATTCAACAAAATTCCATATCTTGTTATTGCAGCTTTGATTTCATCTATGGCCACAATTTTTTAATGTATGACAAACAATCTCAATCACAATGTTCCAAATTTCCTGAAAACTATATTGACCTATGTTGCGGGAAATTATATATAGGATTTAGGCTTGTGTACATTTTCTATTGGATGTGTGTTACGTAATCATTTTTTAATATAATAATATAAAAGTAAATCATTTAACGAAAAATATGTACAAGACCCGGTTCTTATTATAAAAATCTCGTTTAGATTTTTACCAAACTTTTAATGAATTTGTGTACACATTGAATGGAAAATTTACTAGTTCATAACATTATGTTTGTTGGTAATTATTCTTATTATTGTAGAGAATTCATTGATTTTGAAAGTGATAGTTTTCATATACGATTGACACCTTTCTTTTATAAAAGTTAATATACGACCGAACAAATAAAAGAGTTAGACTTAGATCACGTAAAATCAATTGCATAAAACTCCAAATTAAACCATTTATATGCTAACATTATTTTTTGATCTCATATATTTTTCCTACTGGAATCACTTCTTCAACATACCATAGCACTTATTTATATTAAAAAGAAAAATGAAACATACCAAAGCACTTCTGAGTTTTGTAGAATTTAAGCAAAGCGAAACTCAACTTTTATTACATCATGGTCGAAGAATATTTTTGACCATATATGCAATCATAGATCATGAAGGAGACCAATAAAATTCTGACTTGGCTTCTAACAGCTAGGTTTATATATAAAATCATTGTATCAAAACAATAGTAAGAAAAAGGTAAACAAAACCAACCAATTGTAGAAGCTCCTTACTCATCTTTAAGTAAAGAGGGCGGGACAAGTGTTTTATTTTGGAAACTATAATTATGAATGTGAATTAAGCAAAACAAAATGATTAGATATTATTGTCCAAGCAAATATGAACTTGCCAAGTGGTGTTTTATTATACTTCTTCACTTGTGTTTGGTTAAGCAGATAAAATCTTCAACTTAACATGCCACACACAATCACTCATTTTCTTCATTTCATTACTCCTTTTAACATACTTCTTTTCACTTTATACTTTACAGTACTCATATCCTACTTACTTTGAGTTAAAAAGGTGTTTTCATTGCTACAACCTTATAAAACACTTTTTAATCTGACTGTGAGCAGTTTTTGAAATGTTTTTTTGACTTATATTTTAAGTTATAAAAAAATTATGAATTGAAGTTTATGACTTTGTTTTTTAATTAACTTTTAAACAAGTTACAAATTGCATAGTTAAAAATTCATTATATACACACGCCTTTTCATCATTAATATATTTCTAACATTGTATAAGTGAAAATAACTTATAAATAATAAGTAAAAAAATAAATAACGGACAATATCCCCTAAATATGAAAGTCATTGATCAACAAATCATAACTATACGTGCATATATATACATATACATATATCTTGAATTTAATATTGTTAAAAGTCCTCCTACTATATATAATTTTGACTATTGAATAAAGTTTAATACTCAAATATACGTGGGAAAACTATAATGCATTGATAAGTGGCGGAAAAACAATTGACCAAAAAAAGTGGTTAGTGTCACTCTCACGCATATAGATAAGACCATGAGAACTATAGATGGAGAAAGGTGGGTAGTCTCTTTCTTTCTATAATGAATCTACGTTACTCCTAATAAATTACAATTACCTACTTTATCCTTATCTTTTATTTAACTTGCCTTTTTTTTTTAATCTCAATTTGTTGGTTGTAATTAATTAAAGGATCATTAATTTTAACTTAATTACTAAGCTAATACTTAATTATTTCAACATCTTATCAAGAGAAATTTTTACAAAGAATTACACTAATTTGACATGTAAAAGAGACTACACTATGTTTAGAAACTTTTATTCGAGAAAAAACCAACTTTATCTTTACTTGAAGAGGGGACACATTGAAATCCACTTCCAAGTGTTTCTGACTCACGTTCAGAAGGCATTTCGATTAAAGACTTATGTTGGACTCAGTTGGGTGATAAATGCGTCATGGGGATGAATGATTCTTTAACGAGTTCTTTTCACAACTCGGAAGTTAAGCGGAAGTTACTTCTGAAGCTTCTTCTGAGTGAACAATTATTTGAAAATGTTCACTCAGAGTCCCTTTTTGATTTATATGATTGTAAAGTAATTTTAGCTTTAGTGGATGGTGAGATGAATGCAATGACAGTAAGTATAAGAGAGTTAGAAATGAGCAAACATAGATTTTTATCTTGGTACAGCCTCTGCCTAATCTAATCCTTGTAGACTCTGTCCAAGATTTAATCCACTACCGATTCTTCTTTTGGTGAAGAAACAAACCAATACAATGCTGGTTGAAGTACCGTCCAACAACCACAGCAGGAGTGAGCTATACCAATACAGAAGTACCTTCCTGCATCTAAGGTTCAGAGCTTCTTACTTACAGAGTACCTTCCTCTTAAATTTCTAACTCCCTCACACTAACTTATTTACCAAGCTAGTGATTACAATTTGTATTTAGAAAGAGATGAAAGAATTTCTAAACTTTGTTTCAGTAAAAACTCAGTTACAAACAAATTTGAAAGATTGTATTTGCTTTCTGTGTTTCAGAAGGGAAGAAGTTGCTGATGTTTGATAGTTTAATTTCTCTTTTCAATTGTATTACTTCGTCACCTTCTTTACTTGAGGATAACATCCTTTTATAAAGGGAGAGAATGTTTCCGTTGAGTTTGAAGTCTTGCACGAATTCTGCCCGTTGTCTTAAAGAATTTTTTCGTTAGAATTCCGTTAGAGATGGCAAGGCTCAGCTGAATCCACGCGATCTCTGCCGAAGAGATTCTTGTTCCTCACAAATGTACGATTGTCTGCTAGAGAATGAAAGAGGATATTTTTGTTCCTTGGTTAGCAACTAGATTTGCCCTTTTCACGGAGAGATGCTTTTGGCGCGCGATAGCATTTAATGTTGTGTCGGCTCCTGTGACTTTTAATGTTGAATGACTAAAGAGTCCCTTGACCATCTTTTGGAGTATTTGTCATCTGTTGATGGGAGCTTATCTTTTGAATGTTACGAGTTGAAAGACTTCTGAATTCTTATGCTTGGTTCCTTCTGAGGTCTCTTGATATTCTGAACTTAGAACCATCAAGACATTAATTCTTAACTTAGAATCCAACAGCTTAAATGTAGCAAACGGTCTCTTAAGTTGTCCCAAAAAACATGTTACCCCTGAATTTTCAAAATGATCCCAAAACCATCTCAATTTTCAAAAAGTGTATCACTTTACTCAATCAATGTCACACGTCAGCTTCTGATTGAATAGTGAAGCTCAGAAAAATGATAATTTTGAAAAGTCAAACAAACCAGAAGGTGACACGTATCATTCAAGGAATTTTTTGACACACTCTTTGAAGGAAAATTTTAATAGTGATCAGATCCTAATGACTTTTCTCCCGCATGAATGACGTGTGTCCCATAAATTATTAAAATAATAGAAAGTAATAGCATAAGTAATTATATGAGACATATGTCATTCATGCATGAAAATGATTTTCAAAATCCTCTATCTATTATGATTTCCACTCCTTGAAAGATGAAGAAATTATTGGATCATTTCTAAAATTCACGGGGTAGGTTGTTTTTTTGAAACAACTTATGTAGCAAAAAGAACAAAGGAATTGAATGAAATTTGATGGAGTTGAATTTTTAATTTAATTATTTAGTTTAAAAACTTCTTTCACTTAAAAAATTTAATTGTTTATTAATGAATTTATTTATTTATTTCGAAAAGTTTTTTTTATGTGATAATCATTTCAAATTTTCTGAATAGAAGTTAAACCATTTTTAAACCACATTTCAAATCATTCCAAAATCATTACAATTACACAAATCTATGAATTCTTTCCCAATCATTCCAAAATTGTATGATTTTCAACTTTCATATTCAAAAGAGACTAAATTCTGGGAAGAATTGATTTCTTTCAACGATTTTAGATTCAAAACAACAAAATTAAAGAAAATAAATCCAATACTATTGAATTCATCCAAAACAGGATCTTTCTAAACACAATGTTTTAGTTCACATTTTGCTATGTGTTCAGATAGGCTCTACGATGATATATAAATGGACCGCAAAATGATGTGCATGAAGAAAATCATTGTTTTTGTATGATTTTCTCAATTTTTGATTGAGCATAGTAAACCAAATTTTCCACGTATCTTTCTCCCACAAATCTTGTCCAGATACCAATCATTGCTGCCAAGAAAATCATTAACTTATAGCCTTTTTACTCAAATTAGACTAGGATATGTTTTTCAATTATAGAATTCTCTAATAGTTACGGATATTATTAATTGATAATCTAGTAAATAAGTATTGTTCGCGTGCTACGTACGTGTTGACCAAAATACTCAACCTTGATCTAAATGTTGAATGCTCACGCATTATTCCAATTAGATTACAATCGCGTTGATGAAAATATATGCTAATCAAGGTGAAATATGAGTGTAACATCATGCGGAAGAGACTTAAACAACCAAATTCCCGTTAGAGCAGCATTTATTATTCGATTAATCAATCAACCAAGCCTTAATGCCACACTAGGTGAGGTTTGTTATATGGATTTCCTGGCGCTATGAAGCTCTATCAAATGCTAATTGCTCATTAATACTTAACAAGCGCATATCTTTCAAAATAGTATCCTTCTATGTAATCTTAGGTTTACCCCTCCCTCTACACTTACTTTCTATCATTAAATTCTCACACTTTCTAACTGGAACATCCGTAGTCTGCGTAACACATGACCATATCACATTGGTCATCATTCTCTTAATTTATCTTCAATATATGCTACCCCGGTCTTTTGAGAGATGCACGCATCCTATTTCGATCTAGTCTTGTATGACCACTCATCCACCTCAGCATCATCATTTCAATCACACTCATCCTTTGAATATATTGAGTTACAGTCGCCCACCATCCTCTCCCATATGTCATGGTCAGCCTACCTATAGTTCTATAGAATTTTCCTTTCACTCTCAAAGGTATCTTCTTGTCATACAATGTAGCACTTCTCCGCTTCAACCATCCTACATTGATCTTATGAGTTACATCCTCATCAACCATTCCATTCCCTTAAAAAAGGGAGCCCGGATACTTAAAACGTTTAAACTTTAGCACAATTCATTCCCAAGTTTTACTTCTCCATAGACTGAACTTATTATGCACCATGAAACATCATCTTGAATCTTGATAGTTATTTCATCCATAACTAAAGCAAATAGAAAAGGGCTTAAAGCAGACCCTTGGTGTAATTCCACCATCATGGGGAACTCCTTTGGCGCTCCTCTTCCGGTTTGCACAGTTGTTACTGCCCCTTCATACATGTCCTTATCAAGTTGATATACTTGATATGGATTCTTTTACGTTCTAGTGCTCACCAAAGTACTTTTCTTGGCACTCTATCATATGTTTTCTCTAGGTCGATGAATACCATATGAAGGTCATCTTTTTCCCTATATGCTTCCACCAATTTTCTTAAAAAAGAATTAGCTTCGATCGTGCATCTACTGAAACCAAATTGGTTTCGGAAACTTTAGCGATCATCCTAAGTCGGTGATTATTATTATTATTGTTGTTGTTGTTGTTTTTGTTGCAGAGCTAAGATGAGATGGAAGCACCTTAAAATCCATTATAATTAATGAAAAATGAGAAACTCAACTCATGGGCCGGTAGTAAAAAAATACATTGAAAACTAAATTTTTTGGAAAATTAAGAACTGAACTCATGACGTCTCATATTTTAGCATGTTATTTACCAAATCATTGTCGCGATCAAACGGTACTATCTAGCAAGTGCAATAAGGTCAGGTTTTGTATAGTGGCAAGAACAAGTATCGTTTTCCATATGGAGCAAGCTTAAATAGTATGAGAATTCTCTAATAGATTGGCTCGTAAAAGTATTGTACATTTTTTGTGGCTTTCGTGGTAATAAAATATTTAAATAAAATACATAAATAACAAATAAGAAAATAACAATGATAACAATACAAGTTTCATCAATCCATGAGATAATCTGAAGTTTTCCTCCATTCAAATATGCAAACAACCTCTTTAATTACGTAGATCCAAGATTTTTCAAACTAATATCCTTGAGCTCTTGCCTCTCAACTTCACCCAATTTCTAAGGCTACTGAATTACATCTCCTCTAGGTCTCAATAAACCAAAAGCATTGCATTAAGTTCAGTTGAGCAATTAACAAATTTAAAACCCTCGACATGCACCTTATCTTCTCTCGGTAGAAGGGTGTTCGCCCCCTCAATGTCAAGGTATGCATGTTTATATTTGTGGTTATACCATACTAAATCTCTCTTAGATCTCATTAATATGATTATGTAAGAGTTTGGACCCTAAACTCATTTAGAAATAAATACACAAACACACAATCAACAAAAAAAAAATACATGCATTAAATACATATATTGAGTTGGAGGAAGTCTTATACTGCTTGTCTAGGAAAGGCTTCGCAACTGATAGAATATTACTTCCTCTATTTTAAAATAACTGTCGCTTTAAAATTTTAAAAAAAATCTAAAATAATTGTCGCTTTAAGATTTCAATGCATATTTTTAAATATTTTGTCTAGTTTACTCCTATTTAATACACATTGAAAATGACAAAAAAGAATAAAGCATCTAATTAAATTTCAAATTAACAAATGTTATAGGGGTAAATAAGTATTTTTCTTGCTTTAATTAATATGACCTTGGTATTGCAAACAACCTTAAAGCGGCAGTTATTTTGAAATGGAGGGAGTAACACATATTTATAAGAAAACTAAAAAAGTTTATTCATGGAGGAAAAGTTACAGTACTTAGGCTTTGTTTGGGAGCAATGTACAAAGAAATTATAAAGGAAAGGAAATAAAAGAATAAGAAAGCGAGGGATAAAATCATAAAGAATTGAGCAATATTATGTTTGGGAAAAATGAATGATATTTTAAAGTACAATAAGTATAGAAATAACTTAAACATCCCTTAAAACTAAAAATTTTTACGAATAGGGATAGAATTATAATTTAACATACCATCCTTTCAAATTCCACCATTTTGGTGGAATTTAAAATGATACACTTGAGGGGAAATGAGTTCCTCTACCTTTAAATTTTTAAAATTCAACCACTCAAAAACCACAATCCAAACAAAGTCTTAGGATTTTGTGATTCCCTGAAGGGATGAATACGAAAGAAGAAGAGATATTTATAATCCCAGTGGTCAAAAAACTAACATGATAAAATATTACATGAAAAACAACTTTAACATGTGTCCACGAGTTACAAAAGCTTCCTAGAGAAGCTTGATGGTAAAATGAGAAAATATTTTGTAAAAGGCACACTAACTTTGCTCCCCTGTTAGCAACTCTTCAAATCAGCCACCCTATGTCAACAACTCCACTCTTTGTCATCCCAAGACTTATTTTTGCGAAATTTCGCTCCATAATATTTTCTGTTCGTGAAAGCCTTTTTCAGAATCAGATTTCCTGAGATTTTCTCGTTAAACAACGTTATAAGCTGATTTTTATTTAATAATTAAGCAAAAAAACCACATATTTCACTACCAAATTCTACATTTTAATAATCTAACATCAATTAATTTTCATGTTTATAATTTTAACAATAACTACTAAAAATACAAAAAAAAAAGAAAAAATTTTGTACCCCCTTCCGACTATAGGCCCTGGGCAGTCGGACCTGTTACACAACCCACAAGGCCGAGCCTGGGTACATGTAAGTGAAACAAGACAACCTATCAAATAAGATGATGCGGAGAAATTTGTCATATCGCAAAAGTTTGCATACAAAATAAGATAAATTGAAGCCAAAACTGTCATGTGCACCCTAACAAGAAGGGTTATTTAAGGCCAATATATGGCTACGACCTATGCTAATAACCCATGCATATAACCATAATAAATCCATGACATTAACCATAACCATATTTCTAAAAGTTTGGTTAGCGGAGCCTTTCCTAGTCTCTGGGAGAAGTCGCATGTTTTAAGTGATTTATTAACACTACATTTCGATTTAGTTACCTGTTTTTTTAATTGATGTGCAGTACAGCTTTATAAAGACCTCCTTACAACATATTAGAAATACAGTTCTTCCCTTTAGTTCTTCAAACATTTCATGTCTATGCCGATATCGTTGTATCAACATCAAAACACCACCCCCAAACAATTTGTATCATGACATTATTTGAAGATCGGAGAAAATATTTCATTAAATTTTTTCACCCAATCATTGATGATATACAAAATGACTGACTATAACTAGCTGTAACTAACTCTATAACAGAAAATAACAGTTCTATGTGATACATAGAACTTGATGAACTTTTATTCTGATTCCATAACCATTTTATGCTTTATTTGTTGTATTTGTGAGTTGTTTTTTTAATTTAATTTGTGACATCCCCTCACCTTGTATCTCATTGTGCTTGAAACAAACAAATGGAAACTGACTTAGTAAAGGAAACATCTGATTCAATGTTAGATTTGTTGGGGATTATTCATCGAAAAATTAATCACGAAAGCGGAAATGATTAAAATTTCTCAAATCCGGAATAAGATTTTTTTTCAGGAATGATTCGAATGGTTTAAAAAATGATGAGATTACATAAAATAAAACTCACCTGAAGTCTCTTTTGAGACGGATGAAACAAAGCTCGCAGGAAAGGAGCGTCTCCAACGTCACGTGCACGAACCCCTCTTGATTCGGAACCGGTGCTAGCCGAAATTGATGAAAGCCAAAAGGAACTCAAGAGTTTAATTAATTTTTGAAAAAAAACAAAAGGGTCGGTTATGTCACTATATGCCTCCACA
>CATIWQ010307343.1:0-20103 GCA_949673415.1 Euphorbia schlechtendalii
CCCCGCCTAGACCCCCCTAGACCTCGATTAATCCCCGCCTAGACCTCGATTAATCCCCCCTAGACCTCGATTAATCCCCGCCTAGACCCCCCTAGACCTCGATTAATCCCCGCCTAGACCTCGATTAATCCCCGCCTAGACCCAGAGGCTCTAGCCGGGCGACTTGACCCTTTTAAAACACTGATAAATGGCAGCATGCTACAATGATGTTTCAAGCACTCACGATGGTGAATAGATGGGTTTCCCAGCATCGAGGAGTAAAGTGACATGGTTTTCCATAGATGTAAGAAGTGATCTACTCTTTGCCTCAGTATAATTCTGCACATGCATCAACACTAAACATAATGAGCGAAGTGTTTCTTCAACTTCAGAGTTCTGACAGATATAACTAAAATAAAACAAGATCAAACATTTAAATATATTTTCATTAAGAATGTGAAAGGGGACCCACAGCTGCCTTGGCGAGTGCTTTTGCAAGTAGATCCACTGCTGACAAACCCGAGGTACTCAACAATTCCTCTGCTGCAGATTTGAACGCCGGAACCACACTGCGATTTTTGCGACATTTCAGTATCTCTAGTAAACAAAACTAAAAGACAAACAATCATGTATTATTTATACACATTAACTATATTATACCTGTCAGAAACCTGAAGTATTTTTTCAGCTGCATCGGCACCAACAGCTTTGGCAATATCAGCAGGCCGAGGGGCACTAATGTGTTCGAATTTCACGCCAGCCTCTCTCTCAATTTTAGATATGTTGGATCTTCTTGGATCATAAAGCAATACAGCAACACCAGTATTGCCTAGACAGCAATAGTCGTTTCAGAAATCAGTAAACCATCACTAAAATCCAGTACTACGATAAATCAAAATATTTACCTGCTCTTCCTGTGCGTCCAGATCGATGTATGTAGGCTTCAACATCACGTGGAGGTTCACACTGAAGCATGCCAGCTTATGTAAGCATATTTTTTTAAGAAAATAGAAAATTTTATCCATGTGTACACAAATAAAAACATAACGAGACATACCTGGATGATTAATTGCACATCATTGATGTCTAATCCCCTAGCAGCAACATTAGTGGCCACTAATGTCATGAACTTGCCTGATCTGAACCCAGCAAGAGTAACCTGTAGGCATTAAATTAGAACTTAGTCAAGAAAATAGAATATCAGCAAATAAGTAAGCTCCAACTTCTTCCATTTTTTACCATTTGTTCTCCATATCTAAGGAAACATACACAATCTACATAAAATTCAAAATTTATATGAGGCTGCTCCTAGTGTTGATTCATAACCAGAGGACTTGCAGCTAAGCAAAAACTTGTATTGCTAATTATGGCAAATGGAGAGAAAAGGACAAAAAGTAATATCAACAAACCAGAAAATACACAATATAATATCCTACCACAATATTTTTAGCCACATGCACATCATGTTGATTGACACATATCAAGGTGATACGTATTAGAGCAATGACAATACCTCGCGTTGAGACTGTTGTATATCCCCATGTAAAGCCCGTGCCCCATGCAACAAGCCAGCAAGCTCATTTGCAGATTCCCTTTTCTCAGTGAAAATAATTGTACGGCCACCACTGCATTCAGAATCCATACAAAGAAATGAGTAAGCACATTCTCCAAACAAAACCAAAAACAGTAACTGAAACATGACAGAGAAATAAAAGGCAAAGATAGACAAACTAACCTGCTATAACAACGAATGACATCAGGAATAATCTGAGGGATTGCTGAAGCAGAACACGGGAGAACAATATGCTTAACATTGGTGCTCGCCTTCATTTTCTGATTACCAACAAGATCTATGGTTTTCTTAGATGCTTTGAGAAACCTAGAAGAAATCTGGGAAAAACAAATCAAAACTATAAGTCCAATAGGGGGGACGTAATTGTAAGAGATCTCTAAACAATTCTTTCAGAGGCGAATCCATAATTTAACTTGGAAAGACATGTGAGCAATGAGCACAATATTGCTAAGAGGCAAACCTGTTTCACCCAGTCAGGCAAGGTGGCACTGAAAAGAAGTGTCTGAACTTTAGTTACATCCTCCACTTTCCCTGCAAAAGAAACAAACACTAGATCTTAAGACTCCATATTTGAATCGCGCATAAGCAAAATAATGTGATAAATAAAAGCTTAGCCAATGGTATTATAATGTTATCCACAGTAACAGCTAATTACCATGGTGTACCAAACTTAGAGGATAGAAACACTCTAGAGTAAGTTTGGTACAAAACATTAGAGACAGTTTGATTGTTCTAAAAAATCAAGAAATATTGAATTTAACATTATTATTCAAATTAGTATTCAAGATCAAATAATTTAAATGTAGTATTGACTCTGTTTAGTCAACTATCAATTAATGCTCAAACATTATGTTAGTATGGAACATTTCAGTATCACATTACTTGCATAGAATATACAGTTGGCCAAGTGAATAAAAGCAAAAAGGATAAAAAAAAAAGGAACCAATACCCTAAAAAATATTCTGATTGTGGTGCGGTCAAGCGCAGTATCTCAAAGTGCACACAGTCGTGCACTCAAGGTACATGACCTTGCATGGGACCTTGGGCATTGAGTGAAGCACACGCTGAACTTCACTTGTATTTAGATATTCTGTAAAATTTAACCCCTACTGCATTTTATCTAATACATGATTTCATGATACACTTCGACATCAAAATTAACCCTATAGCAGTTTAAAATATTATACTTATTTCTAAGACACTATTGGAAGATCCTGCAGAGCCAATGACATTGATCGGAGCTACATACCAAGAATAAGTTCGACATCTTCAACAAAGCCCATCCTCAACATTTCATCAGCCTCATCAAGGACCCGAAACTTAAGATAGCTCAAGTCAATGTTGCCTCTCTCTATGTGATCCTACACAGTTGAGGGAATAATTCTACTAAGAATCAACCAAAAATAAACAGCAAAAATTTAAGGAAATATACTGTAGAAAATCCCACTAAAAAAATAATAAATCAGCACCTTTATGCGCCCTGGTGTTCCAACAACTATATCCACCCCTCTTTTCAAGCTATTTTCTTGAGGATAATATGAAGCTCCTCCATATAAAGCACAAGAGGTCAAGCCCAATGATTCACCATATACTTTGAAGTCATCAAAGACCTAACATAAAAGTAATCAAACAAAAAGAATAAAGGATACACTGACAGAAGAATTTTTCAAGTTTCCCAGTTACCATACCTGATTGGCCAATTCCCTGGTTGGTAGAAGAACCAAAACGCTTGGAGGCCTTCCATAACCTGTCTTCCTAGATGCTTTTGCAGGCCCATTTGTTAGCGACTCCAAAATTGGCAATACAAAAGCCAGTGTTTTACCCTGGCAAATTTAAAATCGAAATTCATTGCAAGTTTAACTTCTAATGGTCATAATACTAATTGAAAAAAAAATTTTGTTTCATCCAACAAAATTTTACTATTTACTTGAATTATCTATTAAATTACATTAATCTGAAATATGAAATGCAATTACAAAAAAACGTAATGGCAATCAAATATATCATACCTGACCAGTTCTCGCTCGGCCAACAAGGTCAGAGCCATCAAGAATACCATTGAAGGTCCCAGCTTGAATCGCAAACAATGACTCTATACCTTTAGATTTCAGCTTCTCCTTCAGAGATTCCGATATGCGAAAATTTGAAATAGCGTAGGGATCATCAGCCTTCGCAACCTCTCCCTCTTCTCCATCATTCTTCGCATCAACTTTTGCCTTCTTATTCTTTTTCTTAGACTTCTCAGACATCAGATTCATCGGATCAACAAGTTCAGAACTCGTATCACTCTTCTGCTCGTCTTCAGAGTCTACAGCTTTTCGCTTCTTCTTATCCTTTCTCTTCTGTTTCTCTTCAGACTCAGAGGCTATCAAAATCTTCTTCTTGATGGGAGTAATTGAATTAATTTCTGAGGTTTCCAATGCAATCTTCTTCTTCATCTTCTTCTCCTTCTTAGAATCAGAGTGACTGTCAATAGCTACAGATGGCATTGTATTGTATTTTGATTCAATAAGAAGGTGAAAAAAAGAGAAGGAGGATGCGTGGCTCTCCTGCTCTCAAAAGTTTCGGCAGTGAGTTGCGGAAGCAGGAGGAAGAAAAGACTGTTAGGGTTTGGGTTTTATGGTTTAGCGGTGGAATATTGTGGACCGTAGGATATGAAACCATATTTAGTTCGGTAATTAGCCGTCCGATTAATAGCCCTATAGCCGCCTTATTTTGGGTTCGCACTTCGCACAAACTATCAGATTCGGTGCATATTCTTTTACGAGGCATGTATATAATTGCTAAAGTCAAGTTCACTAAAACTCAATTCAGTTAAATATGGTTTTAAATTTGTATCAAAATAAGTTTAATTCCGTTAAATTCAATTTAATTAAGTTCAGTTCAACTTTTAAAAATTAAAAGGCATAGAGATTAAATTCATTTTTCGGCTTGCATTTATGGTATAAGTTATGGTGACTTTGTTTTTAATAAAGTATACTTTATTTGACATCAATCTTCACACCATTGATCTATAATGGTAATAAGAGATAAGGTAATGAAAACTATATTTTTGACAAAATCACCATAGTTACTACCAGAATTTATACACAAATTCAATTATAGTTAATTTGACACATAAGTATAATCATTTTCAACTGAATTGAAAATAATTTAACCTTAGTGTGTGTGAAAATGTCAACTGTGTGCTTATAATTTCTTGTATTTCCTAGTCTATTTTTTTACTTAATAGCGTAATAGCTCACGGTTAATAATAGCTATAATCAAATGTGAACGGAAAGAAAATCAAATCCTAAGATTATAATTCTATAAATTTGAGAATTAGTAAAGCTAGAGTTGAGCTAATATCGATCATCTATTATGTTTTAAAAATTGAAATATTGTACTATAAATCCTACAAATAACTAAAATTAGATATCAACCATTAACAACAACTTTATCCATTCTTAAATATAGAGGACCAAACATAGATCTGGCTATGAGCTCTTTATATCCCTCACTACTACTTATTGCTTGTTTGAATTCAATTATGTTCATTACATAATCTAAAGTTTTTATTGTTGTTGTATTGCCTAATATTTGTACTTCATACATCTAAAATCCTCGAGGATCTTTAGCAAAAACCACTCATATTTCAGTTTTCATCTAAATTCAAAATAATTATAAACATGAACACGGGTAAAGTTTACAATAACATTTTACATTTTGTTTGGTTTCACTTGTTATTTGAATACTAATTTTGCGAATGTATGATAGTATAAATATGTGTGTTTAAATGTTTGACCTCTCTCCTATAAGGCTACCAATAAGATGTTGGAGGTCAGGAACTTTCCCTCTGTGTTATGGTTCTCGTATCAAGCACAACAAAGCAGCTGGTGACAATGTTGATCCTCTGCTCCCGAAAATACCCAAATGGTAACTCTTTTTTTTATTTAGATTGTTGTTCTTCACTTATAACTTGAAACTCTGATGTATGGTTCTCGTATTAAGGTTGTGTTCTGTATGTTTATCGCCAAATGTTTGTTCTCATTCATTCACCAAATAATGCATTTTTTCTAGGATATATCTAGCGGCTCATTTTGATTGGTGTCCTATCATTATTTTTGTGTTTGTCATTGTAATGTTTAGGGATGGTTGACAGATTTACTGAAGTATATGCTTGCATTGGAATTCAGTTATTTTTCTAGGACTTCACCGTGAATTATTTTTTGATTTGGTAGTCGGATAGGAACCACTCTCACTATGTTTGGAAACATGAATTTGACAAGAAGTCAATTGACATGACAAAATTTTAATTAAAGCTTTAGAATGATCATTTGTGAATCTGAACTTAAGTCATTCGACGATGTGTAAGAACTTTATTTTTGAAAGGGATGATGATCTAGAAATACTGTGTTACCAAGGGTCACTTCGTTAAACATAGCATCAGCATTGTCCAGGTCACAAGTCTACTTGGCATCTAGTGAGAGGGACCAACCTCTGGACCAAGTCCACTCGGTCTAAACAAGGACATAAATTACTTAATCAAGAACCAGTTGGGCATGCAAACCAAGAAAAACAGAAAAGAATTTCACAACTTATGGAAATTGAGGATCTTAGAGGATCAAATGATCTTTCATTAGCACCACTTTCCATCAAGGATCCACGTGACTATTTTGATTCTCAACAAGCTTAAGCTGATAGGTAAGTTTCAATCGTATTATTTATATTATTCCTAACACAACCCGTCGACTAGCCATCGGCATGGCCCACAACAACCATTGACCCATCTCGTTGATGCCGAAGATGCCTCCCCACTCGTCGGCTGTCCACTTGCGCTTGCTCTCCTATGTCGCATTAAATGCAAACCTGCCAAGTAGTGGGGAGCATCAAATGCCTAGACGGTGGATAATACCCTCGGCGGCCTGCCACACATCTTGACCTGATTAGTGGGGCCTGCGCTTTTTCATTACACTCTATTGTTATAAATAGCAAGCATTCTCCCATATTTGAGGCAACTGTGTCACATATTTACTACTTCACAACCACTCTTAAACCCCTCTCTTACTTCAGTATCGGAGGGTCTTTACCTGAAACCCCAACTAAACACTTGTTTTGTAGTTTCAGCGAGTATCATCTCAAGGACATTGAGGTCAGATTCTCGAGGCCGGTTCACATTAATACCATATTGTATACTGGATAAGCAAAGTGGTTTCTTCTTACCACTATCCAAAGTTGGTCTAATCGAGGCTCACTTTAAAGGGTTGTGTTTATAAGTATTGTATAAATTGAAAAACTATACTTTCCACCATTAAGCTAACTAATCGAAATATTGCTCTAGCTCTATGGTTTAGCTTCACATCTTTGCGTAAAATAATAATAATCATGTATTGAAAATGTCTATGGTGCATATTGAATGATGAAGAAATAGGCTTCTACACGAACTTTGCTTCGTATAAGAGGTAGTGCTACGGGGGAGACATTGATAGGTAACCACCCTCCAGCTTCGGAAAATTCTTATGAATGTACGGCGTTTGCCAGTTTGATCAATGATTACAAAGTCAACACCAACCTTCCACCAGAATTCACCCATGCAATATTGAAAAATATATTAGAAAAAAATATGGGAAAGTGATTTCACTCATTTACAAAATGGTAGTTGAGAAAAAAATTTTGCAAAATGAGTTTTGGGGTTTAAAAAAATTTGCAAAAAAATATAAAAATTATTTTTATTTTGTTAGGAATAGTGATGTTACGGAGGGTATTTGAATAAATTCAATATCTTAATAATTAATTATATTATTTAAGAATTATACCATATAGATTTTAGTAAATTTCGGAGGCTTTTATTTTTTATAATTATTGTAAGTTTAATCATCTTTTTATAATAAAAATATGTGCAATCTTAAAATATTTCAAAATTTAACACCGATGTGTATTGCGTTTCCATTAACCAATTCACAAAGTTTCAGTTTAAAATCGACAAGGTTACCCTTTATCGTGCCAAAGTTTCATATTGAAAATCTTTTATTTGCTAACTTTTTGAAACCACAAATCTCCTTTTGAGAAAAAAATTTCACAAATCCCATTTTACAAATAGTATAAACAATCTACTATCTTTTTTTAAGTTTGCCAAAAAAAATTATATCATTGTAACCTAGAGAACATGTGTTAAATCAAGGACCCCTCCAATCAAAGACATCATGTAAACCAAGTTGGTGGATTTGGAACTCTTTTAAGGATGTTTTGAGAGTGTTTTTGCGTATAAGTGCATTTTTTATTTTTGGTAATTTACAATGAGGTTATAGATCAAAAGTTTGTTTTAATTTAGCAGCTTGTATTAAACATTCTATACTCACGCAAACTTAAGACAAAGTGAAAGATATATACACCCTTTAAATATGGGCAAATTTTATAAATATATTAAAAAGGTTTCAAAATTACAGAGTTTACTTTCTAATACGAAACTATCATTCCATACCAATATTAAACTTCCTCTTTACAATTAATACGTCCTATATAAGGACTGAATCACTCAAAAACAACATGCGATCAACAGAGCCTCGTAACTTCTTCCTCAAATTCTCGATTTTCTCTCAAACAAAAAGTGCAGCAGATCTAGATTTCTTCAAGATCAAATCATGATTTCATCAAATCTTCAACAATCAAGTGAGTTTTTGATCTCAAATAATTTGATTTCGAAGTACAATCATATGTTTGAGTAGAAACCGAACTGAATTCTACATAATGGATTGAATTCCTATTGCTACCGATCATGGAATGAAAACTTGAAATCCATTGGTTACAATGTTGCTAGCATCTTAATTTCGCAAACTTCTAGTTTTTTTTAATTCAAAAAGGTCTAGTTGAAAGCTTGAAAATAAATGAAGACACAGAAGATTTGAAGATAGAATTTCAAGTTACAGATGGAGATTCTGCCATGGAAACAACAATGACATGTTCCTGCATTTTTTCATTTATTACAAATCACAAAGCACATCAATGAACAATTATCCACTGTGTATAACAAAGTGTGATAAAGCATCTGCAGTTGTTGAAGGCATACTCTAATTTGTTTCTGAAATTTTGGTATATTGCTAGTAAACTGCTGGTATTCTGCATTTTAGCAAGTTTAATGTCCAACTGGTATTCTGCTGGTATACTACTACTATTTTTCATTTTAGCAAGTTTTAATGTCCAACTGGTAATCTACCGATATTCTGCATTTTAGTAAGTTTTAAATATCTAACTGGTATTCTGCTGGTATACAGCAGGTATTCAGCTAGCAACTAGTCCAATTTCTGCATTTTAGCAAGTTTTAAATGCCCAACTGGTATTCTGCTGGTATACAACTGGTATTCAGCTAGTAATTGATCAAATTTCTGCTTTTTAGCAAGTTTTAAATGTCCAACTAGTATACAACTGGTATTCAGCTAGTAACTGGTCCAGTTTCTGCATTTTAGCAAGTTCTAAAATGTCCAACTGGTATTTTGCTGAAATACTGCTAGTGTTTACATGTTTTTAAAGCATTCATTTACACAAATTATGCTCTTTTTGAATTCAATTCAAACCTTACACATTAATAATGGTCAAAAAATAAATTACTACCAGCTCTGTACCAGTATTTTCAAAACATATCCAATTTCTGCATTTTAGCAAGTTTTAAATGTCTAACTAGTATTCTACTGGTATACAACTAATATTCAGCTAGTAACTGGTCCAGATTTTGCATTTTAGCAAGTTTTAAATATCCAACTGGTATACAACTGGTATTCAGCTAGTAACTGATTCAATTTCTACATTTTAGCAAGTTTTAAATGTTCAACTAGTATTATGCTAGTATACAGCTGGTATTCAGCTAGTAACTAGTCCAATTTCTAGATTTTAGCAAGTTTTAGATATCCAACTGATATTCTACTGGTATACAGCTGGTATTCAGCTAGTAACTGATCTCATTTCTACATTTTAGCAAGTTTTAAATGTCCAATTGGTATTGTGCTGGTATACAACTGGTATTCAGCTAGTTTCTGGTCCAATTTCTGCTTTTATTTTGGTGGTATTCTGCTGATATACTGCTAGTATTTACATGTTTTTAAAGCATATTAGTTTAAACTGATATACTGCTGGTATATTACTAGTAGACTGCTGGTATTGAGTATAAACTCATGTTATTTTAACAAACTTTCAACACTGTTAGTTTCTACATGAACTTGATGTGCTTTTCCTGTGATTTTAAATTGATATATACATTATTATTGAACAAATCAAGCATGAATGGAGATATTTTGTTGAAAAATTATTCAAATACCAACTTCCTACCAGCTCTATACCATTTTTCTAATTCCCATATTTACATGTGATCTCACTTGCTTTGTTAGGTTCCACAACAGAGAAAGAAGATGATATGATCGTGATGGATGAAGAGGAGAATGACATTCACCTTAAAAGTGAACTTTGTTCTTATAATCTAACCATTGTACAGAATTCGCAAGATAAACATTCTATCATGCAATCTTTGTAGATTAAAAATTATACATATTCAAATAGAAACTTGCTATCAATCACTTCAAAAATCATTATAAATTATGTTTTCTCATTGTCAATATTAGACTACTACATGTTCTTATCAAATTGAACCTATAAAATACATTGTTTTCATTTTCACCAAATTAGTAAGTCTTTAACTATTTAAACCACACAAAATAGCTGCAAAAATTGTTTTCCATTGATTTTTAAATAATAAAAAATTTCTATATACAACAACTGTATTTTAATATAAGTTCAAACATACATCAAAATTCGATCGATTACATGAAAAAAGTGCTCATTTCAGAAAGGAGCCCTGACTATGAAACATTCAATATTGGAGGTGCATTTAACACCGGTATGCCAAATCAAGGTAGGGGGGAACACTAACTCGTAAAGCTGCAAACATTTTGAATTAAAAAAAGTCAGATATACAAATTGATCAAAGAAAAAACTATTCAAAAACATTAAAATTAGAAAAATATCAGATCCTTACTAGATATTTACAAGAAATTTACAAAAACAAGTTAAAAACTAGAGAGATACCAGCTAGATACCAGATAAATATCAGATACTCACTTGTAACATATATAAACCAAATTATTACTAGAAAAAACTAGTCAAAATTATAAAAACTAGAAAAGTACTAGATCACTACCAGATATTCACAAGAAATTTACAAAACAAGTTAAAAACTAGAGAGATATCAGTTAGATACCAGATAAATGCCAAATACTCACTTGTAACATATATAATACCAATATTATTAGTAGAAAAACTATTCAAAAATATAAAAACTAGAAAAATACTAGATCACTACTAGATATTTACAAGAAATCAACAAAAACAAGTTAAAACTAGAGAGATATCAGCTAGATACCAGATAAATATCAGATACTCACTTGTAACATATATAAGAACAAAGTTATAACAAAAATTGAGGTAGATACCAGATATGTACAACAAATTTACAAAAACAAACGCAAATACCAGATAGATACCAGATTGTAAAATCAAGCACAATACCAGATAGATACAAGAATTATAGAACCAACTTACAAAATAAACACAAATACTATATAAATACCAGATCTATACAAATGACTAAATCGATCAAATTTTAAAAGCAAAAAACAAACAAAAGACAATTTGAAAATGAAAAAGTACCTCAAGTGTGTCCTCCATTTCTTTTGATATACCAACCTTCGAATGAGTTGAAGTAGACTTAACTACCTTCGATGCCTTCTTTGGAACAACAAGGCTTTTCTTCTAGTACGAAACTTTCTTAATGCCATGACTATAATGAAAATGATGAAATATGGTAAAAAAAATGAAAAAAAAGGAGAAGACAAACCGTATGTAACAGAGGAGAATCAACAGAAGATCGAAAACAAAATTACATACCGTAGGAAGAAAGAAAAGGACGAACACGAGCCGAGATTAGGTTAGAATTTGAAAATGCAGCAAAATGAAGAGAAATTGTATGAAACAAATAGCAAGGAGAAAGAAAGGAAAATAGTTGATAATTGAGAGAGTAAGAATCAATTATGGAGGATGTGAAGAGGTTAATTAGGAAGCACGTACAGAGAAAAAAAAGGGAAAAATGAGCATACAAAAAAAATTATGGATTAGTTTTGAAACAAAAAAGTAATGGACCAAAACTTGAGCGAAAAATCTGCTAATAAAACAGGATATTTTTTACAATTTCCCTTTAAATATACACAAGAAAAGTTTTCTTGCCAAACATATCTTTTTTAATCCTTCAACATTTTCTTGAGCTTATAATACGCTTATAAAACTTTTTTTTTTATCAAACCTAGGATATTCACCAACAGATTCGTAATCATTTTTCTGACTAACTTGTAAATATCTAATAAGGTGTGACATATGACTTTGTATATCAGCGTTATTAAACACTTAAAATGTAAAACTTCAACTACTAATTAGTTGTTTATAAGTTAAACATATCAACAAC
The DNA here is from genome assembly GCA_949673415.1 of Euphorbia schlechtendalii. Classification (NCBI taxonomy): domain Eukaryota; kingdom Viridiplantae; phylum Streptophyta; class Magnoliopsida; order Malpighiales; family Euphorbiaceae; genus Euphorbia; species Euphorbia schlechtendalii. The sequence continues at coordinate 12,033 of CATIWQ010307343.1, forward strand.
TTAAAACTCTAACAAAATAATGGTGTCCAAAATGTTCTAGCCTTAGTTTATTAGTCTAATTCAGACAAAACTTTGCAAGTTGGAAAAACAAATAGTTTGTAGCTTGTGTTGTTCAAGTATCGAATGACTTGTTGAATCCATTTAGGCTCGACTTGCATTGATCAGACTTGGACAGATAATTTTCAATACGGGTCAGGTCTTACACAAGCTTTCAAAGGCTCAAAACCATTATGAATTTTATGTAAAAACTGAAGCTCGACTCAGCCTATGTGTATATAAATGCATTAAATTAATTATGTGAAATCGAATCAATTTAACAAGTTCAAACTATTTCATTATGTTTTATTTTTAAATTTATTTGGATGGATATTACAATATCAATTATTTACTGTCAGGTACCAATATCAACTATTGATGAAGTCTAAGTTGAACCATGATGAACTAAGTCTTAATTCAACCCGTCATTAAACATGTATAGTGTGTGTTAGGATTTGTTTGTACGACATATTTTTGGTAACTTTATTTATGACTCTATGCATATAAGGCCATGGCTCTAACACAAGGTCAAAAAGCACGTGGTAGGTTTTTGATTGTGTGATGTGAGCCATTCATTACTATACTCTTTAATATTTCCACCTAAATTCTATAGATATATATGTCAAATAAAATGTATTTTTTTGGAAGAAAGAAGGTGCTTGTTTGAGTTCCTTTTCTTCCTTTATCAGTTTATTTAATTAAAAAGAAAATTACAAAACACGAACTTAATAATATGCACGCCCATATTTCTAGTTCAATATATTTGTCAATCTTTCATATTAGATTTCTAAGATCTATTCTTTTAATAAATAACTTTACTTATCTCAAAATTTATTAGTGGTACAAATTTTTTTTATATTTGTGGATATTCGATAGGATAAACTTAAAAAACATATCAGTTGGTTTGATCGTTTTGCGAAAAGATTCTTGTAAAAATATTTTTTTTTGTAAAAGAATGTTTGTTGTTTCAAAAGTTAGCAAAAGAATGGTAAAAATATTTTTTAATTTATAATAGGAGTGTTAGAGAAGATGTTTCAATTTCAACATTCCTATAATTTAATCATATTATTTAAAAATAATGCATTAAAATTTGAGTAATTTTCAAAACAAATTCAATCTGTTGAGTTTTGAAATTGAAATGTGAAGTTTTGTAAGTTCTGAGTTCAGTATACAAGCACAAAAGTACTGTACGTATTAAGTCAGAAGGAAATTCAAAAGCAAGGCTCAAAAGGAAGCCGACTCAGAAGTACAAGGATTCATCAGAATAGCCTGAAGCTGTCAAAGTCAGATGAGGGGTTAAATGTCTCGGAAGATCACTCAATACTCAGATCGTTAAAAATCCCCTCTGAGGATTGCAAAAGGTCAACTCAATTCTTCGGTGCCAAAAAGTCAAGAAAGTTGACTTAGCATTTAATGCCGCCGCGTACTCTGATCTTACGTCCGCTACAAAATAAAAATTGATGCAAATTCAAGAACAAATCTCATCTGCTAGTCTGAAACATATCTGCAAGTACAAAGTAGACCCGCAAAATCAACCTAATACAGCATGGTGCAAATCAGACTTGGACGAGCTCTCTAACGGATTGTTAATGGAAATAAGACTGAGAGATAACGGCAGTATTTCTAGCAACAATCCTAATTTCAACGGAAAAATTCTCTCCCTCTATAAAAAGAAGATTTCCAGCATTTGAGAAGGTTGCTGAATCTTAACACAAGTACTGAAGCGAAAACAAATCTCAATCTGCTTACAACCTTCTAATAATAAACATTCAAATCTCATCTGTTTGTAATTGAACTTCCTGGAACAAATTTCAGAAGTTCACAAAAGTTAATTTTTGTTAAACTGTTGTATCTTACACTAAGCTGAGGGTAAGATAGTGTAAGGGAGCCAAGTTCTAGTAAGGAAGGTACTTAATAGAGACGAAGCTCAAAGCCTCAAATATAGAAGAACGGAACTTCTGTATTGGTATAGCTCAACAAAGACTGTTGAAGGGTACTTCAGTCAAGGCATTGTAAAAAGTTTACTTTTCACCAGAAGAAGAGTTAATAGTGGATTAAATCTTGGACTGGAGTTTCCAAGGACTGGATTAGGCAGAGGCTAAACTAGGATAAAAATCGTTGTTTGCATTTCCTTACTCAGCTCATTTATTTTTGTGTTATTTTATTCCACATCAGAAATGTATAAAACATAAAAGGAGATTCTGAGTAACATACGCTTACTCAGAAGCAACTTCAGAAGTCTGAAATTAAGCGTAAACTCGAAAAAGAGTCATTCACCCCCCCCCCCCTCTGACCTCTTTTACACCCTTACTGGATCCAACAATGTTATTCATCATATACTCAGATTTTCATTATGTTTCTAAAAACATAAAATAGTAATGATAGTAGATCTAGCAGCAAAAAAAAAATATAAGGGTACGTTAAATATAATTATTTAAAATTGACAAAGGAGCATATTTTCGATGAAACTACATTTCTTATGGGAGGAATTCTTGTTTTAAACCCGTGACATTGTCAAAGGGATGCTTGCCTCACCTTCTGCCAATTGAACTAATGTTATTTCATTATATTGTCTATTCCATTTTAAATTATATTTATTGTATACAATGTCTCTTTGGTTGTTTACATCTAGACAATCAAATAGGCATTGTCTACAATTTGAGATTACGCATAGTGCCACAATCATATAAAGAATATGTACTAGACAAGCTACGCATTTCCAAATTGATTGCCTACTCCATCCTATGTGTCAAGATAATTTGTGGAATACACAAGCTACTAAAGATGCACTAATATTGGTAGAGAGATTTGATTGTCCATTCCTTCCTATGTGTTTTAAATGCATATTTTCAAATTAATTATCAATTTCTTCCTACATGCCAAGGTACAGATGTGCTAATTATATCTATTTGCTTAATATTTCAAAACTGAGGGGGACCAGGCCCGTGAGGATTACATTAGAATGGGTCCGCCCCTCCATTCAAATTTAGAGAAAAATGGTTCAATCTAAGTTTGTTTAAGTATAGATTGAAAATGTCATGATTCGAGGAACAAAAATTTGAACCCAGCTTTATAAACTCTTTTCCACAAACTCTAGCTGTGAAAAGAATTACTGAAGTCATCACTTACTTTGTAAGGAAATATGATAACTTATATATATAATCTAAATTTTAATAATTGTGATTAGATTGAATTTGTGATCTTTAAAAGTATTATGTTAAAGTTAAATCTGGAGTAAGACAAAAGCTTACATTTCTATTAAATGTGTGTGCATTAAACAATTATTTTTAGAAGATACATATATTATCTAAATTTGAATAAATTTCCATAAAACTAATAAACAAAAATCTAAATAGCCAATGCTTTAAAAAGAATTGATAAATATTCTCAAGTCAAAAAAGGATTGATAAATATTCTTAAGTCTGATATGTCAGACAGCCGTAATAAATTGGTAGTTAATGTCTGGTAGCAATTTCGTAGATTATGGATGACTAATGGAGTATAATTAAGTTCAAACTATATAAAAAAAATCAAAACGATTGTAGACTATGATTATCATTAGGTTCAGCTTTTTCGAAAAAATCAATTTTCGTTTTTCATTTGGCTGTTTGTAATAGTTTTTAATTAATTAGTATTAAGAATAAAAGATTGTACGTTTATTATCAAAATATGTTATCTTGTTAAAAATTTGTAAATGAAGTTTTTCGTGAAAGAAACTCTGACAGTAATTTCAAACAGATCTTTAAAAATCAAGAAATTCAAACTGAACCTCTTGGAAGATTTAGGATGTGTTTAGAAATTTAAATTTTGGAGGAATGGAGTTGAATTCATTTCAATTTACATACAAAAGTTATGGACATTCTATATAAAATGAAACGAATTCATTTGAATTCATTCAAATTTTAAGTTTCCAAACGCACCGTTAGGTAATCAATCCACGCATGAGAGATGAGATTATTTCTAATTTACAATCCCTAATCATCATCCACTTCAACACTTCACTTTTCCAATTCCACAAAATCACTTACACGGTAATCTCCTCTTTACCCGGGTAATAGGTTGTTGTCCATTCCGATAGTAAATAACGATGTTAGAGAAGAAGGGTGTCGGAGAGGAGATCAGAGATCCAAAGAAAAACACTCACGATCCAGTTGTATGTCTTTAAAACATAACATCAACTTAACTTTATCGGATCTAATCATTATGATTGAGCACATAGCAAGTGATCGTCGTCAATTTCTAGTTTTGAAACATGTTTGTTTCTATTTTTATTTTAAAGAAAAAAAATTATTTCGAGTTAATTAATTTTATGAAATAATCTTATTTAAAAGTATTTATATATTTTTTATTTTTGCTTTCGTAGAGAGCTTATGATGAGTATCATCATGATCCTTATATTATATAGAAATCTCTTTCTTTATGTATAATATATTATGTTGATATCAAGACCCATTAAAGACCCAAGCCCATTAGAAGATCCAAAAACTACACAGGCTAAACTGATGAACACCTCGGCGCCACTCCGCGCCGAGACCATGTCAGCGAGACATCTTGCCGAGGCACAGAACCATATTAAATAACATTCGGCGTTACCCACCGCCACTTCGCCGAGACATCACCTCTTCAACCCACTACCCTGACATTTCTCTCCCCTCTGCCGCATTAAATGCATTAGCAACTGGCAGAGATGAATCATTTAATGCTCAGACGGCGGACAAGACCCTCAAGCGGCGAGCCACACGTGTATCTCTTACAGATGGGCCCCGCATGACATCATCACACACAGATCCTATAAATGGCAAATCTCCAACTGCTAAAAGGTACGTGATCACAAGAGAACTCCACTAAAATACTCTTTACTCTGACCACTGACTAGATCGTCGGAGGATCTTCGCCGGAAACAACTCCGGCCGAGGATTTGTTTTGCAGGACCTTTGAAGATTCAAGAAGCGGAAAGACCATTATTGACGGACATCATAAGTTTAAGAGAACATAAATCGAAAATATAATATTTTTTGAGTTTCACCATCAAGCTCTCAACCAAATCGCAACTCAAACTTGAATTGTTAACCGTTCAAAATCATATTTACATATAAACATATGTGATGCAAAGAACATGAAACTCCGAGGACCAAAGATGCACTTTTTCAAGAACATAAGGAGCATATTTAATAATGTCATATGGGTTTGGACCAAACTACCCACACCGACAGTTTTTTTTTTTTTGTTATTTTATATATTGTGTTTTAATTGAGTACAGCTGCTAGTAGTGAGAAGTCATTATCAAATCAAGTTGAAACTAAACGTGAACCAATTTAAACAAACTAAACTAAACTAATGAGATTTTAATTCAGTTCATATTTGGCCTGTGACTATTTTTTAGTTGAAGTTTGTACAACAATTAACCACTCTAGTAAAAAACACATATTTTGTTTCGAATTCGTCGGCATTATTAATCAATCTGAAATACTCATATCTAAAATTATATAATTTAAATACTGAATAAACAACAACAAAAAAGAATAAATCGTAGATCAAATAATTTAATTCAACAGACCAAATAAAAAAACATTTGGATCATACATTTAAAGTATAAAACATAGCACAAAAAGGCCTTTAAATATCTATTTATATGAAATGATTTAAGATGTTAATAATTAATAAAAACAATTTGAAGATGATTAATTAATTAATTATGTAGTAATTAATCAGCACGTTTATTACGTATTATGATAGATTTCATATTTGAAGGCTTGAGAAGCGAATTTTGTGGCGAGGATTTCTCAATGACTGAACTTTCAATTAGTAAATTTGAGATGAATAATATGTGAATTTAAGAGATACATATTCAATATTATTGGCCATGGAATGTGTAGTAAGAAAATTTAATAAATTTCAACTCCAAAATATTCAGCATCATTCATATCGAATCAATCAAAATAATAAGTTAATATTTTCTCAGGTTTATAGAAGACTTTAAAAATAGACAACTCTACTATTTTTTTATCACTCCTTTTAATAATAATTATTATAATTTAAAAGACAAAATAATCATAAAAACATTGAAACTAATCCATAATGAATAAAAGAGTTTTACTATGTTAACAAATAATTAGGGTTTTAACAGATTGGTGTAGCTCTTAAAATACCATATGTTCACTTTTGATTGAAATTAGATCTGTTTACGGGTAAATGTATGCGTCCAGCTGAGCCCGAGCCGTAATTATGAACCGGACTTGGACACTCATTGAAAACCCGATTCAAGCTTGAACTTGTTCAAATTCGAAATTTATGGTCAGACCCTAGCTCAACCCGATGAATAAATTTTTATATAATACATATTAATATATTAAAATGTAATAATATTTTGGATTTTTATTATAACATGTTTGAAATTTGAACTTAAATACAATAATACTTCTATGTTTTAAATAATTAATTATGTAAGATTTATACATTATTATATAAAAATTTCTTATATAAACATATAGTTCATAAAAAATTTGAAAGAAAATTTAGTATGGCCCACAGCTAGAGAACGACTTAGTAAGCCCAACTAAGTTTTAAAATATGGATTGGACTTGGGTTGATACTTTTAACGAAATCCCGATCAACTATAACTTAAATCTACCCTGACCTGCCCGACGAATAGTTCCAATGGAAATACTATTGCATCTACAGATGAAACCACTACTCCGTTTTTCAATTCCGCAACTTGGCAACATTATCTGCCTTTCAAATCCTTTCTCCGCAACCTGTGTGCATTTCACAGGTTAGAGAATGAATACATACGATGATAATTGCAAAATAAAATGAAATAAAAAAAAAACAAATTGAGTGAAAGAAAACATGGGGCAAGCAATTCAAGTTTTTCGTAATAATGAAAATTAAATTGTCTAAACTAAACAATTTTTGTTTTTTGTTGCAGTAAATAAAGTTTCAAAACTAAGTTTTTTTAAAGAATTTGTTTCCTATCAAATAAAGAACTTACAAACCACTATCTAGCCCAAATTGCAATTGGGCTGAGCTCATGTGGGCTTTAGACAACTTGTATTTTTACTCATACTTTGAACAACTAATTTAAGGCTTTTTTTTCTTATACACGAGATTTTGTTTTCCAAATTCCGGAGACGCAAATCATTATAATTAACAAGTTCTACATATAATTCTTTATTTATACATTTACGCCAATTTCAAACCTACCCGAAATTTCAGGGACCTTAAATCATAAATTTTGTATAATATGAGTATAAAAAACTAAATAGATATATATTATTACGTGAAAGTAAAACGAATAATATATTGTATTCTAGTGGCAAGGGGTGATTATGTAGTATTGTTTTCTTTTTTTCAACCATCCAGGTTCGAATCCCCGTGCTCCTCTTTTTCCTAATTTTTCCCCCTATTTTCAGCGTTCTCTTTTCCATTTCTTCAATTTTTTTTCATTTTCTCTTTATTCTTCAAATCTTTAATAGGGTAATGAACTAATAGCTTAGCAAGTTAATTATTAAAATCAGTTTTATTTCAATACTTAATTTCCAACATTTTATTATTAGTTAATAATATTTAAATTAATTTTTATTTTAATTTGATAATAGTTAATTTTGTTATATATAAAGTTAAATATATTTTTTTTATAAGCAAGTGATTTCAATATTCAACTTTTTATTTCACTTTAATTACAATTTGTAATGAAAAAATTAGCATCACATATTGTATAAATTTCATGGATACATTTTTTTTTCAAAAAACAACTCATATTTTGGTTTAATTGTTTCACCGTTATAGATTCCAAAACCATATTATAATTAAAAACATTTTACCAAACAAATTTTAAACCTGCTATATTTTTTTATATCTTCTAAAATATCAACATTTAGTAATGAGAGAGAAAAAAATTTATTGTGAATATTTGAATTGAAATTTTTCAGAAAAATTATCAGATAACTAAAATTTTCAATGCAACATAAACATATGTATATATCAAATTTAAGAATTTTTTTTATTGTTTATTAGTGAAATATTAAAGTTACTC
>CATIWQ010307352.1:0-20287 GCA_949673415.1 Euphorbia schlechtendalii
AAGAGTTATCTTCTCCATCTTTCCTTGGTTGTTCACCACAATCTTCATGGGGTGGTACTCTTGATTCTAAAAGTGGTTTTGGTTCTCGCTATTATAGAGATTTTGAGAGAGGATTGAAAGAAGAAGAAATCAAGGTTCGAATGCTCTGATGATTCAAATTCGCAGAAAGCAAGTGACCCATTTCCTTCAACTGTTCAACTTATATAGACGATCTCAACTCTCCTGCTACGTATCACGATCTCAGCTTCTGATAAATAATGAATGTTGTGATTGACATCTAAAGAACCACCTTAGTAAAATGGTGAGTTGTGATGAAAATAGTTTCAATTTAATCATGCGTATTTTGAAAACGTAGAGGTTTGAATTTTAACCATGAATAGTAACTCACAACATTTCTTCAAAAACTTGACAGTGTTAACCACGTGTCATCTCGTGCTTGATCTCCAACACTTAGCCAAATTTTTGAGATTTTCATCCTTCTTCTTCATCATGGATTTACCATACCAATCAATTACCTCAGTAAAGAGAATTGTTCCTTTGGTAATGGTTTGGTGAAGATATCAGCACGCTGTTCCTCTGATGGAACATATTCCAGCTTGACATCTCCTCATAGCACATGATCTCTAATGAAGTTATGCCTGATGTTGAATAAGTCAATTACTCTCTTGTTATCACACATAACTTTGAGACAATTAGACTTGATGCCATAATCTTCTAGTTGCTGCTTTATCCAAAGCAATTGTGCTACGTAACTTCCTGCTGCATTGTACTCAGCTTCAGCAGTACTCAGCTCGATGGAAGTTTGCTTTTTACTATACCAAGAGACAAGACACTCTCCAAGGAAATGACATCCTCCTGTTGTACTCTTCATGTTGAGTTTATCTCTTCCATAACCAGCATTTGTGAATCCCCTCGAAGTGAAATCTGCACTACTAAGATACCAAAGACCTTCTTCAATTGAGCTTTGCAAGTACCTGAGAATCCTCTTCACAGCTGCTAAGTGAGATTCTCTAGGATCATCTTGATAACGAGCATAGTAGCACACAGAATACTGTATGCCTGGCCTACTAGCAATGAAATAAAGAAGAGAACTGATAATTCCTCTGTAGAACTTGCTGTCTACTGGTTTACCAGCTTCATCTTTACTCAAGATAGTATCTATGACAATAGGAGTGGACATTGACTTTGAATATTCCATGTTAAATTTCTTCAGGACTTCTTTTGCATACTTGGATTCACTAATGAAAATTCCATCCTCAGTTTGCTTGATTTGAAGACCAAGAAAGAAATTGAGCTCTCCCATCATAGACATCTCAAAATCGCTCTTCATCTGCTTGCTAAATTCCTTGCATAGCTTCTCATCAGTTGCTTAAAATATAATATCTTCAACGTATATTTGGACTAGCAACATATCTTCTTTCCTTCACTTGATAAATAGAGTTGTATCTGCTTTCCCTCTTTCATAGCCTTTGCTGATCAAGAAATTGGTTAGCCTCTCATACCAAGCTCTTGGAGCCTACTTCAATCCATAAAGATCTTTCTTCAATTTGAAGATATGCTTAGGATTCTTTCCATCTTCAAAGCCTGGAGGCTGGAGAACATAGACTTCTTCTTGAATGAATCCATTCAGGAAAGTGCTTTTGACATCCATTTGAAACAATTTGAAATTCATATGAGATGTGAAAGCACAAAGGATTCGAATGGCTTCAAGCCGGGCTATTGGAGCTTAGGTTTCATCATAGTTGATTCCTTCTTGCTGATTGTAGCCTTGAGCAACAAGCCTAGCCTTGTTCCTAACAACAATGCCATCTTCATTTAGCATGTTCTTGAAAACTTGTTTGGTGCCTATAATTGATTTCCCTTTAGGCTTAGGAACTAGATCCCAAACATCAATATGCTTGGACTGATCAAATTCCTCTTGCATTGTGATCATCCAATAATCATCTCCTTCTGCATCTTCAAACTTCTTGGGTTCGATCAATGAAATGAAGGTTAGATGACTCATCATCCGACTGAACTGACCTCGCGTCATCACAAGATTATGAACATCATACACTATGCTGTCTAGCGGATGGTTGTGATGAACTCTAATCTCTCTTAGAAGACGCGGGTTAACAATTGGAGGATCGACAACTGGATGTTGAGGTGGAGGTTAATCTTCACTATCGTTGAAGTTGATCGAAAAATCTTCATTATCATCTTTGGCTTCCTCAGCTAGGGGCTCTTATGTTGAGTTGGGTAGCACAGCTTATGGCATACTGAGTTGATTTGACAACTGGGGAACTCCTTCGTCTTCATCAAAGGGATATCTTTCTGCAATGTTAGTTTCATTGAAATCTACATGCATAGACTGCTCTAAAAGGTCGATACGCTTGACATATATTCTATATGCTTGACTGTTAGTTGAGTATCCCAAAAAGATACCTTCATCAGACTTAGGATCAAACTTTCCTAATTGCTCTTTGGTGTTAAGAATATAGCACTTACAACTAAAAGAACTGAGATGACCAATCATAGGCTTGCACCCTCGCCAAAGCTCATAGGGTGTTTTCTCAAGAATTGGGCTAATTATAACCCGATTTAAGATATAACAGGTTGTGTTAATAGCTTCTCCCCAAAAATACTTTAGAAAATTGTTATCACTCAGCATGGATCGAGCCATCTCAACTATAGTCCTATTCTTCCTTTCTACGACCCCATTTTGTTGAGGCGTATGAGGAAAAGAGAAGTTGTGGTCAATGCCATACGCTGAACAGAATTCTTCGAAATGGAAATTCTCAAATTTAGATCCATGATCACTTTGAATTCTATAGATTTTATCTCCAGTTTCATTCATTATCCATTTACCAAGCTTGATAAAAGATTCATAAGTTTCATCTTTACTACTCAGCAAGACTACCCATATGAATCTCGTGAAGTAATCTACTACCACCAATGAGTACCTCTTACCACCCAAGCTCATAGGCTAAATTGGGCCAAAAATATCAAGGTGGAGTAACTCCAACGGGCGCTTAGTTACTATGTGATCTATTGATCTAAATGATTTCTTAACTTGCTTACCAAGTTGACAAGCAGAGCACAGTTTATCCTTTTCAAATCTGATATTGGGTAAACCCATAACTAATTGATTTTTGGCCAGTTTGGACAGAATGTTCATATTAATATAACCCAACCTTCTATGCCAAAGCCACCAATTATCTTCCTTAGATACAAGACAAATGTTAGTGGAGCCAAGGGATAAATAAAACATATAGACATTATTGAACTTGGGAGCAAAGAGTATAGTTGAGTCAATCTTACAGTCAATTACTGAGCATCCTGCTGAGTCAAACATAACCTTCCTGCCTTTGTCATAGAGCTGGGCTACACTAAACAGTTTGAACTTCAGACCTTTGACCAGAGAAACCTCCTTGATTGAAGGAGAGACACCAACAGTGCCACAACCTACAATCTTGCCTTTCTGGTTATCTCCAAAACTAACACTTCCATTTCTTTTGTGCTCCAATGAGATAAACTGGCTTTCATCTCCCATCATATGCCTTGAGCATCCGCTATCCAAATACTACATTCGAGCATCATTAGCAGATCTAAGGCTCACCTGTAAAATAATCATGTTTTCTTAGGTACCCATGCTTTTGAGCTGGGTCCTCCTTTGTTAGCAGTGCTTAGGTTTGACTAATCGTACTCGTCATAATAACCATTTTTGTACCGACAAAGAAATGTGGCATGTCCATCTTTCCCACAAAATCGCACTCCATTTTTGGTTTGGGCTAGCTCGCTTTCTTCTATTTAGAGGAATTTTTCCTCTTAGAATTGCGTGTTTGGTTACTCTGAGTTTGATTGTTGGCTGGAGGAGGAACCTCTTTCTTCTTTAAAGTCATTATCTCAGTAGTCAACTCATCTAATTGCTTAGTGAGCTTGCTGATAGAACATTCTTGATACTCAACTTTTTCTTGAAGAAAGCGGATATCAAGCGATAAGGAAGCATTGGTATCTTCCAAATCATCACTTCTCCTCCCTATCTCCTTGATGTTTTTCATTAACTTATTAGTCAATTTCATAACATCAAAGAGAGCCTGGGCGAATTCTTCAATAGACAAAGGAAGTTCAGAATGTACCTCAGTTTGAGGAGCTTTTCCTTTATCACTCTCAGCTTCAAAGTTGACAGCGGTATAATCTCAACCTGAGGTAGATGCTGAGCCTTCACCTCTATTCTCCAAGGCCATCAAGCAAAGGTTGGTAGCTTCTTCATCAGATGATGAAGATTCTTCTGAGTCGCTTCAAGTGGTAGCAAGTGCCTCATTTTTCTTAGAGAATCTCTTCTTGAACCTGTCCTTCTTTGCCTTAGGATAGCTTGACTTGATGTGGCCTTTCTCTCCACACCCGAAGCACTTGATATCTTTATTGTGCTCCTTCTTTGGTCCTTCCTCAGCTCCACACCTGTGCTAAGTTGACTTAATTTTAGTGGGAAACTTCTTCTATTGTTGAATTTCCCGTCCTTCTTAATGAAGCATTTGAAACGCCTGGTTAGAAGGGCCATTTACTCATCAGAGTTGCAGCTAGTGGACTCGTTAGATGAATTTTCTTTAAGGATAATGGCTTTACCCTCCTTGCCCCGATTCCTCTTGGAGTCATCTGAGTATTACCTTAGAGACATCTCATGAGTTAGAATGGTGCTATCAGCTCATTATATCTATAGGTCTTAAGATCATGAGCCTCCTTGATAGCGCTCTTCTTGGATTCCCACTCTACTATAAGAGTGTGGCGAATCTTCTTCACAAGCTCCTCCTCACTGAACTCCTTTCCAAGCCTCTTCAGTTCATTAACAATGTTAATGAACCTGGTATTCATACTCTGAATACCTTCACTGGCACCCATCTAGAACATCTCATACTCTCTCAGTATGAGATTGATCTTTGACTCCTTGACCCTATCGCTCCCCTCATAGATAATCTCCTACTTTTCTAGATCTTCTGTGCTATTTCACATCCTGAGACCCTGTTGAACTCATTAAGATCTAACGCATAGTGTAAGTAATTAATCACTGTGGCACACCGTTCCTCACAATAGTGGGAAATCTGGGACCAAGCTCAATTGTGAGCTAGGCCCGCATGTTTTGTGACTGGATGAAATTTGTCATTCTATTTTTCTAGAAAGTATAATGATTACCATCAAATAGAGGTGGTCTAGTAACAGACATTCCCTCTCTAAGGAGAACTGCCTGACTAGAACCAGAACCATAGTTGTTGTAAGTAATTTATGGATCTTACCTAAAGATTATTAGTCTAAAAGCTGAGCAACTACTCTGATACCACTTGTTGGTCTGCAAACAGGCTATAAACAACAGTAGAGGGAGGGTGAATGTTTTATCTTGGCTACTTTTAAGTTTTTCAAAAATCATTCGCCAAGTTCAGTTTTTATATGCATGCTGAGTGCGATATAAAAACTTATAAACTGCTCAGCTTTGCTGACACAGTTTATCTTCAATTTTTAGCTAAGTAAGACTGCTCAGCACATATCAAATAACAAGCAATTGTGTGAATAAAAGAGAGATGAATGAGCAAATCGCTTGATGAGGCTAGATGCTTAAAGTTAGAATGTCAACACCTAAGATTTATCCTAGTTCGGCCCCTAGCCTACCTCCAGTCCCCGGATACCATCTCTGAGCTTTTAATCCACTAGTGATTCATTCCTTCAATAGGTGGAGAAGCCTTTACAACGGGTAGACACGATTACAGAAACTACATTCTTTTCTAACTACCGCTCAACTTAGTTTGGGTACCCTTCTCAAACTAACACTCAGATTCATATAAGAAAGCGAACTGAATTCAACTTATAGAAATGTTGAATCCTTACAATGATAATGTAAGAAATTTCTCTCTATTACAAATAGATAAGGACTTTTGATGTTTGCTGATTACTTGCGATGGAATTTCTTTGGAAGCTAGAGTAATTTGCGCAGCGTTTTAGCTCTTAAGAAATTCGAGGTGATTCACCAAGTTTGAACGTCTGCTCCAGTCTTCTATTTATACTTTGAAGCTCTGAGAAGTAGCCGTTGCAAACTTTACGAGAATGTTGATCTTCAATTTCTCATCTATTTTAATCTTTCGAATCTACCCGTTGGAGATAGATTCTAGGATGTTAAGAGATAGGAATTTGAACGTTGAGGCGTAATAAAATTCTGTTTACAAATTCTCATTTGTCTTCAAGCAATTTGGATTTGAGAGAGGCGCGCTATTTTGCAACGTGGAGTCTTCTCGTTGGATGACCTTGCTAACGTTGGCAGAATCGCGCGGAGACACTTAAGACACGGTGTATAACAGAAATTCCTTTTACTTGGAATGTAGCAAGGAATCTATGATAGGCATACTGACATTTTTTATGTTGTGAGGACCACATGAATCTTTGTTAATTTCAACTCCTTTTTTCCTGAAAAGCACTAAAAGAATATATCGTTCCATCAAAGACAAAGTTAGTAGCACATGTGTCATTAAGTCTCTACGTGTCAAACAGAACGTGCTTTTAATTAAATAAAAGCAGAAACTCAGCACGAGCTGAGTGACGTAATTCTAATCTATGTAGTACTCAGCATAGACTCAGCTTTTCTTACTCTAAGTCATAACTAATTAATCATTCAGCAATACTGAGTTATTCTCCCTTGAATAAACTCAAGTTAGCTTTATTAATTAAGAGTCTACTTAGTACTCAATTAATTTCACTATCCTGGTCAGTTTACTATTTCCAAAACTACTCCGTATTGTGAAGTACTATTAACTTGGGTTCTACACCCGCTATACATGGGATGGGTTTATCCCATCCCATGTAGAGTTTGTGGGGGAGTTTAACACTCCCCCATTTTTCCCTATAAATAGGCTTTCAAAGCCTCATTAATTCACACACACCAAAAAACTTTGAGCTATTTTCTCTCTGATTTCTACTCTCCTCTTCTTTTGTTGTGCGAGATCCTCCACGAGTTTCTCCAAACAAATTGAAGAGTTCTTTTAGAATGCTCAAAGTTTAAGTGAGTTTTCTATTTCAAATTTTTAGGTTGATTTAGAAGTAATCTGGCAACTGCTATTAATAACTACCTCTTCGAGGTTTTGGTCGATGAAGATCCGTGTGGATCAAGTCATAGAGGCTCTCCTAGTTTGGAAGCTTGTACCATCGGAATTGCTCAAAAGGGAATGCCGCTACCAAAAGAGAGATGAAGCACACATCAACTGGTAATGCTTTAATCTTTAGATGCTAGGTTTCTTTTATATGTTTTATAAACTTAAAAGCATCTATGGAGCGTTTTAACCTAGATTATAACAATCATGGCATGCTTAGGAGATCCTCAAGTTAATTTTAAGTTTTTGAATTTCCACCTTGCAACCTATGCATATTCAATTACTGTATTCATTAACCAATAGTTTTTCCAAAACATGTAGTGATTACCGTCAAACTATGGAGGCCTGGTTACAGACATTCCTTCTTTAAGGAGAACTGTCTATCCTAAACCATAACTAAAACTGTTAAAAGCCATTTCAGATCTTTAGCTCAAAGACTATGAGTCTATAAGCTGTGCAGTCTCTCTGATACCACTTGTTGTTCCTCAATGGCTTAATATAAATAGCAGAGGGGGGTGAATGATATATTTGGTTCTTTTTAATATTTATAAAAATTCTTTGCCAAGATATGTTTTTAGATGAGTGCTGAGTGAAAACATGTTAAGCAGGTTTTTAAAACTATAAACTGCTCATTTTCATTAGCATAGTTTATCTTCAATCACTGCTGAGTACTTTACTCAGCTCGATTTGGGTTTTCAAGCAACACTTATAAAATAGAGAGAATGATGAATGAGATAGATGCGATAAAGACAAGCGAATAAGGTTAGAATTATAACACCTGAGATTTTATCTTGGTTCTATCCCTAGCTTACCTCTAGTTCCCGGATTCCTTTCCAAGCTTTAATCCACTAGTGTTTTCCTTCTTTCCTTAGGCAGAGAAGCCTTTACAATGAGTAGACGTGATTAAAAAAAGTACATTATTTTCTAATTACCACTCAAACATAGTTTACATACCCTTCCTAAACTGTCACTCAGATTTCTTAAAGAAATTGCGAACAGAGGATTTCAACTTATAAAATATGTTGAGTCCTTTTGAATGTTAAATCTAAAGTGTTATCTCTCTATTACAAATAGATGGGAAAATTGCGTTTGCTCGATTTCTTGATTTGGAATTTCTGAAGCTAGGAATGATTGAATAGAGTTTCAACTCTTAAAGAAATTAGAGGTGATTCACCATGTTTGAACATCTTCTTAAGTCTTCTATTTATAGTTGAAGGTCTTGAAAGTAGTCATTGCAAACTTCGGGTCTTAACAGTTTCTTCAATATCTCTTCTCTTCAAAGATTTCGAATTTGCCCGTTTAAAACAAATTCTAGGACATTTAGAGACAGAGATTTTGAATGTTGAAGCGCAAGTTTAATCTGTGAATCTTGATGCGTCAAAAACTCATTTCCTTCAAGTAATCCATTCTGATAGAGAGATGCGTGAGATGCAACGTGGAATTCTGTGAATAGTTGATTTGCTGATGTTGTAGATAGGCATGGAGACATTAAGAAAATGGCGCATGTCAGAGGATTCCTTTTGTCTTGGACTTTAGTGAGGATTCTCCAACATTCCGTACTGATACCTTTTCATTGTGAGGACCACTTGAATATCCTTTTTAATTTCAACGCCTTTTCTACTGAAAAGCATCAAAGAGAATATTCCATTTCTCACAGAAACAGTTAAACGCATTTGTGTCTTATATTTCTCTAAGTGTCAAACATACTCAGCTTTTATAAATAAAAGCTAACTCAGTTTAGTTGAGTCTATATCTTGTAAACTATTTAATACTAGGCTGAACTCATATTTTCTTACTCTAAGCTATAACTTAAGTAATAACTTGGTAAATTGAGTTGTTTTCCCCTTAAACACCCTCAAGTAAAGTTGATTAATTAAGAGTCGGTTTAGTACTCAATTAATTTCACCATCCTAGACAGTTTGCTATTTCCAAAACGTTTTAAGTACCATGAAGTACCTTTAACTTGGGTTCAACATGTCATGATAATCCTACTCAAAATCATCCTAATCAGGCATCTCATCTCCACTCACAACAAAATATGCTCTATTAATCTTTTGTTGTATATGAGGAGGATAACCATTCCTGCGCCCACAATTATTCACAACGCGATTTCCATTGCAAAAAGAGCACTTCCCTTTTCCAGATCTTCTAAAGTTCGTACCATAATTCTTTCCAAAACTTCCATTATTTCCAAAACTCCCTGAACCATTACCAACAACATTTCTTGTACTGTTGTTTCCATAATTTCCAACAACATTACTATTACTTCCAAAATTTCTAGCAAAACCACTATTATTCCCAAATTTGCTCCCATTACCTCTTTGAACAAAAGCTATCATATCACTCATGGATTCCAATTCTTTTTTCTCTGCTAAAAATTGTGTTTCATATTGAAGAACTAAGGAAAAAACCTTATTCATGTTAGGTAAGTGCTCCATGACCATTATCTACGACTTAACATTTGCAAAAGCTTTATTCAGTCCTCTCATAAAGCAAATCACCTGATTAGACTCATAGGCCCTTCGAATCACAGTACTAAGATTACAAAAGCAACCATTGCAAGAACACACACGCAAGGGATTCAACTTACTATACTCATCCCAGAGATTTTGTAAAGATGCAAAATATTCAGTTATAGTTCTAAAACCTTGTGAACTTGTGAAGATTTCTCCTTGTAAATTGGCTACCCTATAGATGTTTGGTTGAGAGAATTTCTCCTTTAGACTATTCCATAAAGAACTAGCTAACTCGAAATTTAGAGCAGTTTGTGCTATAGACGACGATAAAGACTTTATCAACCAAGAAAGAACCATATTATTACATCTCCTCCATACGGTAAACAATTGATTATTCGTGCTAGGCTTTTCAATCATTCCATCTATAAACCCAAATTTAATTTTAGACAGAAGTGCCATTTTCATGGATCTTGCCAGCTATGATAGTTTCCTTTATCAAGAAGCGGTGTAACTAAAACAAGAGATGAATTCTCACCTAGATGTCAGTAGTATGGATTGATTTCATCGATGCGTGGCTGATTTGTTGCCATTCTGAAAAGCAGATCATGAGCACAAAATTGATTTGAAGAATAGATGCGGAAGATTAACTAGAATAGAGATCTACGCTCTAATACCAAGAAATCGATTAAACACATTCGGAAGAAAGAGAAACTCAAGAACTGAGATTGAAAGGAGAAACTTTTTGGGATAAAACTTGAATCGTATAACTCTAACTAACTAAATACAGAGTCTTTACATTTCCTTTTATAACAGATAAAGAGTAAAGACTATTATGTCCTTTTCTATTCTAACAGTAACTAGCTCTAGTATAGTTGTGGTATGAGCTAAGTATAAAAGTATAATTATAGTATAAATAAGGTATAAGCTAAACTAATTAAACCATATATCTTGTCATCAACTATCATAAATGTAGTGGTCATTGTTCCTGTTTATTTTAATGATCTCAACCGAAGGCCAGCAAGGACGTTGGCGCGATTGCTGGTCTCAACATTATGCGTATTATCAATGAGCCTACAGAATGTTGGGTTGGGTCTGACTCTTTCAAAGTTGAAGTTGTTAGTATTTGGATAATAATCTCCTATTTAATAGGAGTCCAATAGATAGAGTTTGTTTAGTGATTTGTTTTTTTAATAGTCAGCAGAAAATCTCTTATAATTTGTTTACGTTATATTACCTTTTCTCTTTATCTTGTAAAGATTATAAAAGTCTGACTTTGCTTAATGAATAAGTGCAGTATTCTAAAAAAAAAAAAAAAAAAAAACTTTTAAACACATGTAAGCTATGCTTGCTTCTTATCATCTTATTAACGTGTTTTAATAATAAATCTTAAAATAATACTTTATATTATAATTACTTCTTAATTATCAAGATAGGGTTAGGTACAACTGAAACAAATTAGTTAACTATATTTAACAATTTATAACTCGTTGTATACATATGATTGATAAGATTCCCAATTGAGAGATTAATTAATCTCTGAATACTTGACCTGACTAGAATTGTTTTGATTGATAATAACGAAATTATAAGAAAACATGTGTGAGTTTTGTGTGTCTAATGTCTTAGGCTAATTACTTTGACTGAATTTGTGCTCACTAAAAGTATTAGGTTTGAGTCAAATGCAGGACGAGGTAGGGTTTTTTTTCATTTAATGTAAACATAACTGCGCAAAAGCTGAATGTGAATACAAGTGAGATGAGAACATCTACCTCAAAATCAATTAACATATATATACATACACACACACACACTCTTCAATATTGTTTAATTCTGATGTTGAGACTTCACACATCTTTAACACTTTTCCTCAAGTGTAATTGGATTTGGACAAGTTACTACTATAGTAAACATGTATAGACCAATATATTCCGAGGCCTATAAGCTCATCAATGTTGTGTCTAGTCTAGTCTTCTTTACTAGACAAAAGTTTGAATATGAATTCAACATCTTATGGTTGTGAGGCATTCTTATGCTTCAATACCATACAATGAATCAATAAATTTGAGATTGTTGGACTTAATAAACCGAGTAAGCATACAAGTGAGGCATATCTCATCTAACTCAAAAACAATTATTTTGTGCCTGGTCCAATATTCACCATTTTTAAACTATTATTAAATACTTTTTGCACATTTACATTATTGTTTTGCATGTAATTTAATCTTGAAAAGGTAACCATTACTTATAATTTATCATTTGAACAGTTTCTTAAGATTCTAACACAAACTTGTTTTTGTTGTTTATGTTGACTTTTGAGCGTATAATTCTTACTGATGACAAGTTATGCTTAATTATTAATAAAGAATGTTATGCATCACAATGTAGATTTGTTTCTCAAGGAATATGTTGCACTTCAATCAATTTATTTGTTAAAGTATAATGTATAAAAGCTACAATATTGAAGAGTAATATATATGTAACTAAAGTGGAAGTTAATTCTCCATGTAGTACATTGTAACAAATAATTTCTAATAGCTAGTTCGAAATAGGGGCTTCCTCAACACTTTTCAGTAACGACTAGTTGTAATTCAAATAAATAGAAGGAAGATGGGATATACTCTAGCACTTTGCTCCAGCGGCAAGTTCTTGGTTCCAATAGCTCTTTTTCAATGGCTAGTTCTTACATCAAGTATAAAAGCATATCAAGACTGAATGGGATCAAGTTCAAATCATTTAAAGAGTGAAAGCTTCTTGAGATCAAGTTCAAATCATTTTCAATCAAGAATCGTGAACTCATACTAGGTTGTGTGAGTGTGTGAATAATTGGTGGAGAGATCAATCATAAAAAAGGTTGGGGAAAGGAATCTATACAAGGTTGTTTAGAGGCGAGAAGGTCAACCCAGTTCGTGTGGCCGTGACATAACGAGTACTTGGAAAAGATTCCTAAGTTTGGTTGTTAAGCTTGTGGAAAAACAACTCATAGAAGTTTTTATTGTTTCTTACAAAAACAATCACTACGAGTTTGGTTGTTAAGCTTGCTTGAAAATAACTGAGAGCAGTTTTGATTGTTTCTTCTAAAAATAATCACCCAAATTTCAGTTATTAAGCTTAATTGGAAGAATAATCGGTTGTAAGATTTGGTACTTTGACACAAAAAATATTATTAAAGGCTTATTTTCTGCACGTAAAGTAAGCACAAACAAGTGGAAAATCTCAAGTCGTTGACTTCAGAACTAAACTCAGGGATTGTTTCCCTGAACCCATAAAACACATCCAGAATGCATTATTTTTATAACACGAATTAACCACTCCACACCCATATTAGAGATAGCATTGAAGGGTCAAAATTTATTACATCATAACAAGAAAAATAACCCGGTCTTGAAGAATAAAAACCGTACCATAATGAGTTATGTTAGCATCTCAACTTCCAAAGCCATTTTAGCAAGAGACTAAAATTAATTAATTTGAAATCTCGGATGAATAACCCTCCCAAGTGTTTTGGTAGGTTTATAAAGTCCCAACCTACTTTGCTTATTCTGCCACTATCTGAATCCCCACACCATAAAAAGTTCCGCATCATATGAATTAACTTTAAATTGATCAATTTAGGCATCTTAAAAAGTGACATTAAGTAAATGGGGATCGAGGAGAGTATCGATTTTATGAGAATGACTTGACCCGCGTAAGATAGGAATTTTCCTTTCCAATTAGCAATAAGCGACTTGATTTCAACAATTAAAGGATCCCAACTGGACACATTAAGACATTTGGCCGAAAGTGAAACCCCTAAATATTTGACAGGTAAATCATTCCGGCAATAGCCAAATTGAGTAGCACATGAATGAATCGTGTGGTTATCCACATTTAGACCCAAAAGAGAGAATTTATGGTAGTTGATTTTTAACCCAGAGATAAGCTCAAGGTGTTTCAGAATGCAAATAAGACTCATAATTACACATACATCGACAAGAAGAAAACATAAGGTGTCATCTGCGAATTGAAGGAGTGAGAGATCTGACAAGCCAACATCCAACCAAAGCCTGATAAAATTCCTTCCTGGATGCTTGCATCAAACAATTGTTTCAGCCCTTTGACAGTCATAACAAAAATAAACAGGGAAAAGGGTCTCCTTGTTGAACCCCCCTTATAAAGCTTAAATATTGGATCACACAGAGAACCATTAATTAGCATAGAAGTAATACAGTTTCACCTACAACTAGAGAGCCATGTAACCCATTTTTCATTAAAATTTATCTTCTTAAGAACCTTGTCAATAAAGGACCAAGAAATGCTATAGAAAGCTTTGTGAAAGTCTAGTTAGAAAGCCATACAAGATTGCCTATCCGATTGGATTGTGTAGATAACTTCCGAAGCTAGGAATGAGAATTTATGAATACTTATACCTCTTACAAAAGTGAACTAAACTCTCGATATTAAAGATGGGAAAACCAATTCTAGGCTAATTGATAGCAATTTCGCGGTAATCTTGTAATTTTGTAGATTAAAGCAATTGGTCTGAAGTTTCTTATTGCACATCATCTTAGCACTTTTAGAATAAAAAATGTGAAGGACGTTTTGATAAGGTCTAGTAAAAAAGAAGACAACTGAAATTTATGCAAGAGCTGCATGATTTCAAGCTTAATCTCACTCCATAATCTCTTATAAAAGAAAAAATTGAAATCATCAAGGTCAGGAGCTTTATTGTCCCACATGCAGAAATAGATGTACAAAGTTCCTCTTCCTTGAAAGAAGCTGTGAGCATGACATTGTTGGCATATGAAATCGTGTTGAAATTGATATGATTTAAGGAGAAAGGAATCTTGTCTGAGGCCGAGAACAAGTTTTCAATAAAATGCCTAATAGCTGAAATCATTAAATTTGGATCCTTAATCAACGTCCCATCTATCTCCAATTGAGATATTTTGTTATTTTTGAAACGAATTGAAGTTGTTCTATGGAAGAAAGAAGTGTTATCATCATCCAACAAAAAAAAGAAATTCCAAACTGCTATTTGGCGATACTGAAATAGACTAGATTTTGCTAGTTGTAATTGGAGTTCAACATCAACTGATAAGGGACGTGGTGTTGAATTAGACATGAGCAAAAGGATCGTAGTCTCCTGTGATTTTATTTTTCGCTCCAACTGCCCTAAATTCAAAGAATGCCACGGTGTAATAGCCCTCCTTAGAAGTCATACTTTGAAAGTGAGAACCTTTGTTGCATTACTTAAGAAAATGTCATTCCATTATTATCGAATATATGGCAACAAATATGGGTGATCTTTCTAGTAGTTCAAAGAATGGTATGACTTGGGTTCATTATTAGTTGAGATGTGGGATTGGAGCAAATTCGGTAATTGATCAGATAATGTAGGATCAACTATTCTAATTAATAATGAAGGCCATAAATCAAGAATAAACCTTTTAAATCAAGTGTCAACTGTTACCTTTTAATTTTGATTCATTACTATGTATGTAGCATAAACCTTGTAATATTTAGCATGTCAAAAAATTTTTTGAATATGCGCATCAGAATTCCTCTACTATAGAGATTCATTATTTTCATTAAAATAATATGCATACAAGTTTGTTTTAGTAAGAAGAAAACAACTTGAGATGGATTCACCATGAAAGAAAAGAGTTCTTCTAAACCAAGAAGTATTGTAGGAAAATGAGGATATATAAAATAATATTATGTTAATTAGCTCAAACACATGAATGTTGGCGAAAATAGCAAAATTACGAGCAAATTTGTGTTGTTGCGGTTTCCCCTGCTTTATAAATGCTTTTTAAAAAATCAGCATATGATATAACATGCTTTCTGGAAAACTTAGTGTAAGAAATTTTTAAAGTTTGAGAAAACAATCTAAACGAGCCCATAGCAGTTTAGAGGGTTTTATCTACTATAAATGGGTGTGGTTTGAAGATTACTTTTAGGGAGCACAAGACAATTAATCGAATTATAAAAAGAAACATAATAATCTAATCATACTCAAATCGCAACAACAACAAGAAGTCATTTGCCTAAAACCCTAGAAATCACAAAAACTTGAGTAATTGGGAGAAATTGTTGTAAGTTGAAATTATGCAAAATCTGCTAATTAAATACCTTGCAAACCATTAAAGTCTAGGAAAGCTAGGGATAAAAACCCCATAAGAAATAACAAAACAACAATAGAAAATTACAGTTTTTTTCTTAAAAATAAAAATTCAAAATACATCACAGCAAAAGGTATTGTGTATGAAGCAATTAACACAGAATAGGAAAACTCATCTCAGAACATAGAGAATAGGTGTAATACAATATATATAGCTACTAGGGTTTTACATACTTACTAATACATCCTTTAGAAAAATATACTAAATGGTACTCAGCATAATACATTTTATCATCCCCCCGTAAGTTGAGCAGGGGTGGCAACCACAACCAACTTGGTACGTAGAAGTCGAAAATGCGTAGAAGAAAGAGGCTTCGGTAAGACATCTGCAACTTGATCGTCTGTGGGAATGTACCTAACAAATAGCGCCTTGGATATTACACGTTCACGCACAAAATGAAAATCAAGCTCGAGGTGCTTTGTGCGATTATGGAAGACTGGGTTAGCGGTGAGATATGTCGCACTAAGATTATCACACCATAATATAGGAGTCTCTGCAAAAGTAAGCCAATGTCCTAGACTAGCATGGCAATTAAACAAAGCTCGGAGGTGGCGGTTGCGAAGGCACGGTACTCTGCCTCCATGGACGAACGAGATATCGTTCGTTTACTTTCTTGACTCTAAGAGATCAAGTTGTTACCATGAAAAATAGTAAAGCCAAATGTGGATCGTCTGTCATCAAGATCGCCTGCCCAATCATTGTTGGAAAAAGCTTGAAGTTGGACCCAAGTTTGTGGATCATAGTGTAGCCCATAGGTTGATGTATCTCACAAATAACATAAAATTCGCTTGAGGGCTTACCAATGAGTGAGAAGTGGTGATTGCATAATTTGCGCCACCTTATGCATCGTAAAAGTAATATCCGGTCGAGTGATTGTTAAATACTGAAGGCCTTCAACAAGACTCCGAAACACTGTAGAGTCAACATAGGGGGGCTGCCACTTTTGCTCAAGGTCACAACAAGGCAATCAGGAGTTTGAACTCCCTTACATGATGATAAATTAGCTTTAGACAAAAGATCTTGCACGTACTTACGTTGATTGAGAAATAGGGACCCGCCACTTCTATGTAACTCGATGCCAAGAAAATACTTGGCGAGGACAAGATTCTTGATGGAAAAGGTGGATTGAAGTGATGAAATTAAAATAGCTTCGAGTGTCATATTGTTGCTCAAAATAAGCAAGTCATCAACGTAAAATAGACAAAAAAATGAGAGAGGCGTCCTTACGGAACCAATACAAGGATTTGTCGACCTTGGGACCTTGAAAGATATTTTCAACCAATGCTTGAGTGAGCTTTTTATGCCACATGTGAGGAGATTGTTTGAGACCATAGAGAGATTTGCGAAGGAGAGAAACATAATCTGGATGAGAAGGATCAATAAACCCGAGTGGTTTTTGCATAAACACTGGTTCCAAATCACCATGGAGAAAAGCGATGGACACATCAAGATGAGTGATACTCCACTTTTAGGATACGCCAAGAGATAGGAGAAATCAGATGGTTGTTAATTTTACCACCAGATTGAAAATGTCAAGGAAGTCCACACCGGGTCGTTGGTGAAAACCCTTCTCGATAAGGCGATCTTTATAACGCTCAACCGTATCATCAAGATTCAGCTTAGTCTTAAAGACCCACTTATAGCCAATTACATAGAACGAGGAGGAGGAGGTACCAAATTCCAAGTCCCATTCGTGATCATAGCAGAGTAATCATCTGCCATTGCTTTGCGCCAACACGTAAGCTTAGAAGCCTTAGCGTAATATGTGGGCGTGTGTGTAGGAATTTTTGTAGCATACGTAAGAATGTTGGGCGGCAGTGGTAACCTTCCTGTGCCTTATCTAGCTGTCATGGTTTTGACAAGGTTGGGTTTGTGAGCTACCCAAGTCCGTTTCGAGGCATTGTCGCGTTGCTGAAGATCAACAACCAAAGAAAGGCCAGGTGAGAATTATAACATGTCGGTTTGTAAAAGGTTAGAGGAAGTTGGCATATCAGATAGATGTGAAGGTGTGGTAGAACAGTCGAGTATGGTGGATGGGCTTGCAAGTTTAGGTTGCGAAAGTACAGGTGTTTGGTGTATAGGTGTGGATGGTATGTTTACAGGTTGGGTAGTGGGCATTGGTATATGTTGTGTAGTTGGATATGGGCTTGGTCTCATATAAATGGTGGGTAGGCTATCGGTAGACTATAGAGGAGGTGGTGCAACACGATCACAAAGTTCTAGATAAGGAAACACCTGCTCATCAAAGATGACATGACATGAGACAAAGAATTCGTGAGCAATAGGATCAAAACAACGATAGCCTTTGTGAGGCTTGCTATAACCAAGGAAGATACACTTATGAGATCGATAACTGAGCTTATTACTAGAATAAGGATGCAACCACAGATAGCATAGTCAACCAAACACACGCAATTGATTATAATTAGGCACATAATTAAATAGTCGAGCGAAAGGAGATGAATTATGTAAATTGGACAAAGGCATTTTATTAATGATGTAAATTGATGTATGAAAGGAATAAGACAAGAATTGCATAGGTAATTTGGCTCTATGTAACAAGGATAGTCATGTTTCAACTATATGGCAGTGCCTACGTTCTGCAACCCCATTTTGTTCCAGGGTATACGGACATGACTTCCTGTGTTGAATTCTGTTATAAAGTAAATGTTGTTTCATCACAATAAACTCACCACTGCCATCAGATTGAAATGTTTTAGTTGGTCATCCAAAGAATTTTTCAACAACAACATGAAATTTAACAAAAGTAGTAACCACTTCATATTTATGCCGCAAGAAGTAAATCTAGGAATATTTGCTGTAACAATCATAATATAGTGTATAATATGAAACGATCATTAGATTGCAAAGGTGCGGGTTCCCATAAATCAGAACAAATTAAAGCAAAAGGTTCAAAAATAATTGTATCAGATAAAGCAAATGGTAGTCTATTACTCTTACTCACAACACAACTAGAAAAAATATGAGAAGAATTTTTATTGGACACAGTACTAATATTATGAAGACTCAAAATGCTACGGATGATTGGATCACCAGGATGACCAAGTCTGTCATGTAAGGTAGATAACTTGGTGAGATGACAATGAACGGGAAAATGGCCACCGGACGGAAGAGTGTATAGTCCATCCTTATTCTTCCCTCGAAGTATCACCTGCTTTGAATTCAAGTGCTTCACCACAAAAAAACTTGTTAAAAAATTCAACGGAGACATCATTGGAATGAGTAAGTGCACTGACAAAAACTAAATTAGAATTTGAATGCGGCACATGCAAAACCTTGGACAGTTGTAATGATTTATAACACGTAGGAATGATAGTTGAGCCAACCTGAGAGATACGAAGAGTAGAGCCGTTACCTAAATGAACTTCTTCGGGCCCGGAGTACTCAGAATGGACATTTAGTGATCCCAAATCCGAAGCTAAATGATGTGTTGCACTACTATCAAGGATCCATTGTGGCTCGGTTTGGTTAATGGTGGTATGGTGGGATTGTGGTGTATGATTAAGTCTCTGGTTGTTGAGCCGTGGTGAAGGGCACCGCCTTGATATATGTCCGTAACCCTGACAGTTATGGCTGCATATTAAAATCGAATCTAATGGTGACGAATAGAGGCTTGTCGAGAATAACTCGAACCCGCAGCTGATTGCGAGGAGGTCGCAATGTACTGCCTGCGGGAATGGGGCTGCTATGAATTAGGAAGGGACTACCCACACATACATCCCCTTCCTCGGCTTCCCCCATGAGCCAAGCGTACTGTATAATGTGTAGTTGGCAAGTTCAACTCCTTGAAAAAAGACATAGCCCGTTGTAAGTGTCACTCTTAAGTTAATAGGAAACCAAATAAATCATCAAAAGAAATTGTACTAGTTGCAAGAGTAAGACAAAAATCACGCAAACTACCACGAAGACCGTCTAAAATTTTATCCACAAGGTTCTCCTCTGATACCAGAGATTGAAGAGCGGCTAAACGATCAAACAACAACTTAGCACGCTGCATATACGCATTGACGGATTCAGAATTACCTTTCTCTAAACTGTGAAGTTGCTACTTTAGATCCCGTATTTGTGCCCTCCAACCTGACGTATATGCTTTCTCCAATTGAACCCATGCCTCACGTGTCGTTTGTACTCCAATAACCTGTGGGAGAAGAGAGGGAGAGATTGAACTAAGCACCCATGACAATACTTGTTGATCTTGGTTGTACCACGATTGAGGGATTCGGTTGATCGCCATCAAGTTTCTCCGCCTCAATTGCGACTGTTCCATCAACATGGTTTAACAAACCACAACCAGCAAGCATAGGTTGAACTAGAGTTTTCCATAGAATGTAATTACCGAAATTCAATTTCACCTGAAACTGATGAGAGAAGGAAGGGACGACAATGGATTCCATCGAGGTGGTAACGTTGATGAGGGCTATCGAGGTAGTCGGCAAGGAAGTCATGGTGGTGGCTAGCCGATGGCGTCTGATACGATGAAGCAATTAACACAAAATAGGAAAACCCATCTCACAACAAAGAGAATAAGTGTAATGCAATA
>CATIWQ010307364.1:0-12640 GCA_949673415.1 Euphorbia schlechtendalii
TTACTCTAAGCCATAACTTAACCAATCACTCGGTAAATTGAGTTGTTTTCCCTTAAACAAACTCTAGAAAACTTGATTAATTAATAGTCTACTTAGAACTTGATTAATTTCACTAATCTAGTCAGTTTGTTATTTCCAAAACGTTTTAAGTACTGTGAGGTACTATTAACTTGGGTTCAACAGTCACTTTGGGTTTAGACCAGATCTATTCTCCAATTAGCTAATACAAACTCATCCTATGAAGGGTGATCATGGACGAGTCCTGCGGGTCAATGAACCCGCCCCGGGTCTAATAATATTATATTAATCTCTATATAGATTTGGTATCTGTCAAGTGAAGTTCACTGCTTTCCACGTCTCCGGATCCTGAAAAACAAGTCTCCGACTAGAAGTGTTTCCAACGAAGACCATTCGATGCTAAAGTTAGCAATTTGGGAGAAGTGATAATGGTGTATTCTCAAAGTAACAGTTACCTCCAAAGTGGGAGATATCCTTGCTATTTATAGGGATTCATGTAATGATGACTCGTGGGGCTTGCCTACAAGCTGTGCGCAAGTGGCAAGCCACTTAAGGGTCTTTTCCACCATCGAAGCATTAAATGATTCATCCCTGCCAGTTAGGTTTGCATTTAATGTGACAGTGGAGAGACAAGGAGTGCGCCTAATCAGCGTGGGTTATGACGAGAGTGTTTCAGCCTATGCACGGAGGGTGTTGCTGAAAGGATGTCCTCAGCAGTATGTATTTGACATAAGTATAGAGGAACGCTGAGGATACTTCATCTAGGACATGACTCAGCATCACTACCATGCTTAAATGGTTTCAGTGCGTGTTTTCGCCGAAGTGTGTTTTGGCTAAGCCTTGCTCTAGGCTAAGGTGTGTTATTTGGGCCTTTAATGGGCCTTGATATCAGGAGTCCCCCCCCCCAACGAGTTCAAATGAAGGCTCTTTAGAGCCATAAAAAAGGCCTGTACACATGCCCTAAGCACGCGTGGCGTTGTTATTGGTGAGCTGCGACTGTTGGTCTGGAAGTGACCTTTCGTATCTGTCATTTTAAACAATAATGATGATTGCGCTTCGTATAACGGGTTTAACCCTTCATTTTCCATGTGTTTTTTTTTGTATAAATAGGGGTGTTTGCATTCTTCAAGGTTCTTCCATTACCTTTGTTTTCTAAAATCTTGCCTTGTTTCTTGCTTTCAAATAATCCAACTTCTTCAGTAATCTCTTGGCAAATCTTCTGTTTCCCTTGTGAGTGAGTCGTCTTTCTTTCCATCTCTCTTCTCTTTTATAGTTTATGGCAAAATATCTTCTAGTTCTTTCGACTCTTGTTCCTTGATTCATTGCCCCGGTCACCGGCAACCAGCGGAGGAGCATATTCCTCATTCTACTGCCGCTGTGATGTCTTCGAGGGCCCTGAAGACCACCGTTGAATTGAGGATGGTGGGGGTGGTTAGGGTTTCATCCCGCAATGCTAAATTACGGTGGGGGAATCTTCTTCTCCTTTCCCGGCCGAAGGAGCTGACTGTCAAACACCCACCACCATCAAGAAGAAGGAAGCGAACAAAATTATGAGTTATTGGTTGGTTCTTCTCGCGGCGTGTTGGGTAAGGCACCAAAGAAGGGGGAGGTTATGTGGAATCCCCCTAAGAAAGATTTTGTACCCGTACTTTCATAACAAGTACGGTGGGGATTTCACTTCCCTATGGACGCCGACGTAGTGGATGTGCTATGCGAGTTTGACTTGTACCCCGATCAATTGCATCCTAACGCTTGATCATTTTGGTCGTACTAGCATGGATGTACCACGAGCTGGGCTTCATCCTCTCCAGGCCTGTATTCCGCCTCTTGTTCAGGCCCCGCACGATGCATGCGAGAGCCTTCGTATTTTGGGGAAGCAGGAGGGAGATGACACCGAAGCCAGTAGGGAAGCAGTCCCATGTTAGGGACTTCAAGGATAAATGGTTTTGGATATATCCGTCCATTGACAGTGTAGAGGAGGGTGCGCCGAACCCTTTGAGGGATGGAAAATTTCCTTTCCATACCTAATGGAATCGCAATCCCGAGGATCCCTACACCTGGAGGCGAGCCTTGGATTTGAGCGCTTCGCAGCGCCGAGAGGCGGAAATTGTGTGCAGATTCGGCTAGGCATTCACTAACATGTGGCGGAATATCTATCAGGCCAACCGGGTAACCTCTTTTGCTGGATGGACCAAGGGGCCATCATTTTTACTGATTTAACTACCGATGATGGTGAGGCTTTGAAAAATTGATTCCTTTTCCTTTTATTTGTAGGAATGGCCCGTACTAAGTGGAAACCCAAAATTGTTCCTGTAGTGGTAGCGGCGCGGATTCATGTGCCAGAGGGCACCCCTATAGAGGTGGGAGGCGGGGCAGAGGCAGCACCGGCGGGGGCGACAACTCCAGCGGCGGGGGTGACGACTCCAGCGGTGGTGGAGATGACGTCGAAGGTGGAAGTTGTTGCTGCCGGGGGTTGGGCTCAACAGCTATTTGAGCAGGGGATTCTGGACCCCCTTGTTGAGCAAGAGATGGCCAACAAGGCCAATGAGGATATGGTTATCATAGAGGCCACACCTCAAAAAGCCTTGGTCTCTACGACCAGCCCTGGGGGGTTTCCTCCTAAGAGGAAAGGATCTGACACACCCTTTAAGGGTGTGGAGATTAGGGAAAGGGGGTAGAAGTACCCCATGATGATAGTGGAGTTGGGGGGGAAGACCTTTAAGGGGAAAGCACTGCTCACAAAGGAGGAGCAGGTCCAGTGGGCCAAGTTTGATCCGCCTCTGGTATGTGTTCCTCTGCAAGCTTGTGATTCTTTGTTGTGTGTTCATTGAGATGATCTGAACTCTTGTGAGCACAGGATTTGTATTCCTGACTCGCGAGTTCGATGATGAAGCTGTAATTTTTCCCTTGTTAGCATTTTGCATTTTGCAAGTTCGTGAAATCGTTTGGAAATCATCTGCCTTGTTTCTTTGGGCCTCATTTCCCTTTAGAAAGCCCAAACCAAAAGAAAAGACCACTGCCTTGATCGATATCGTTAATGATATCAACTGATATTGTTAACGATTTCGACTTTATAGATAAAAAAACTGATCTTGCATTATTCAATGAAAAATACCCATCCCTCACCCATAATTTAGACTTTTTCCACCAAAATACCCTGTCAACACGCTGCCAGCCTATGTTGACCATTAATGGGTGGAAGAAAATGAAGGGAAAAGGACAAAATGTGTGGGTGCAATTGGAGGACTTTTGGATTGAAGGGAGTCCATAAGAGAGAGGAGGAAGCAGCAAACGAAAAAAGGCTTGGCAGAGAGAAAAAAAATCAAGAGCTCTGCAATAACAACCGGCAAAAACAGCCACCAAAATCCCAAACACAAACACAAAAAACCAAATTTCAAAGTTTTGAGATTTTAGAGCATTTCTAAGATCTAAACCAAAGGAAGAAGTATCTCTTGTTCTTCCCTTTCTCATTTCACACACCATATCTAGGAAACACTGCCTTCCTGTAAGAAGGAGACCTCTAATCTCCGTTTTCATCAAAAATACAAAACCGAACCAAAGAAATGAGGAGGACTTTCTGGGCATTTTCATGGA
Organism: Euphorbia schlechtendalii; assembly: GCA_949673415.1. Lineage (NCBI taxonomy): Eukaryota > Viridiplantae > Streptophyta > Magnoliopsida > Malpighiales > Euphorbiaceae > Euphorbia > Euphorbia schlechtendalii. Next base: position 3,613 of record CATIWQ010307364.1, read on the forward strand.
CTGAACAAAGTGGATTCACAGCTACGGGGTAAGCCTCTGAGTTCCTAGAGTCGTGCTTCATGTGTTTTTATCATATATATGTGTTTATGTATGTGAATATGTAAATTTGCAAAAATAGAAAAAATTGCATGTATTCTGCATGTCTATATCATTGAACGATATCATTGATATCGTTCAACGATATCAACGATGCTCTTAACGATATCATCCTTTATCATTAACGACATCATTTTCCAGGCAAAGCTCAGGCGAAATGTTTGGAGAATTTCCAGATTTCGATTCATGTTCGAGAAGGTCAGTGGTGACCTTCAGATCTGAGATCTGAGTTTTCAGTAACATGAAGCGTTTATGTGAAAATTTTACAAATCCGAGTTTTATTTAGCGGAACGTTATTTTATTGGCTTTAACAATTTCTTTTTTTTTAATATTTTAATAATATTACGATTTATGTTTTCGGACCTAGATTTATTTTATGTTAAGTTATTATGAAGTGTGTTAGGAAATCCCCACGAAGGGAACCGAAGTTCCAAGATAACCGACCCGACAATTATTTGCATGTGGCATTTTCACTAAAATTGGTTAAATAAACTTGTGTGCATAAAATGAACCCTTTTTTTATGAAAAAGAAATTTCAAGCTCTCCGATGTTTTAAATTAGACCATGCAGGACTTGTAAAAATCAAAACGAATAAAGTTGCAATTACTTGTGATGTGCCATATTTGTGCTAACCTTTGTGGATGCAGGTAGTTTAGGATAGATGTAGGTTAGGATTTATTTTCTTTAGATTATCGCATTTGTTTTAATAAAAATATGTATTTGTTAGATCGGTTGTATAATAGGACATTGATGTATTCATTCCTGTAGATCATTTGTATTTAGGCAATTTGTAATCCCCCAAGCCCAATGATGTAATTAATATCCCGTAGAATAGGCGCATTTAATTTCTTACGTGTTTACTTTCCGCAATTTATTCACAGCTTTATGCATGTGCGATAAATATAAATCGAAAACATCTAGTTTAGTTCGAATATTATAAACATGGTTTCTATTCATAATATAATTTAACTCAAATGACGACGAAATAGATAACTCATCCCGGACCCGAATCTCTACTTTGTGGTACAGATTAGGCATACGGATCTAAGCTGTACCGAAATTTCTCGGAAGAGCTGATCGAGGTGGCGACTCTGTAACACAAACTAGAGATCCTGATCTCGAGTCTTTTGTACTTGGAACCCATTTATTTTCAAGCACAACCATCAGTTTCCCATAAGGGAACCTCTTTTCCAACGCACTCTTTTAAAGCACCATCATTTTCGAAAACCCCACGCCCCATCTCACGGGGGCCGGTGCCTTGCGGTGACTGCTCGGGTGGAATGTCGTCCGCTCACAAAGAGCTAAACAAGTAATTTCATCTCAATACGAGATGTATATGAATTTGAAAGAGGAAATTATTATGAGGTTACCGCTAGTAACGTGAAGTGGTCTTCGATCAGGTTGGGATTGGCCCTTGCAGCCTCCATACATAGTAAATTCTCTACTAGTCCGATGGTGACAGGTGAAGCTCCCTAGGACATGCTAGCAATGACAAAAGAGTCAGAAAGGGGCAATGCTACCTACTTCGCACATTAACTCTAATATGAGTAAGGCTTCCATAAATGGCTAAGACATGTGATGTCTCAGAGTATCTAGGCACCCATCTAAGACCGCACTAACTCAGAAGCCTCAAACCTCTGGGGGATGAGATAAGAAATAGTCACTAGAATCCAAATTCCACAACCCTCTCAGTGAGTTTGCAACTCTTAATCGATAGCCCGACATGGGGTTGAAAAGCATAAGACATCCAAGGGATCCAAAAATGTGAGCATCGCAAGAATAAATGTGATTTTAGTGGGCTGAAGAGCAAGATATCGGAGCCCCCATAACCAAAATATTTCCAATTTCTTCCAATTCAAATTTTTTAGTATACCCAAGAAAAACCTAAGTCAGGTGTTGTAGCTTTCCATGTCAAAAAATGGTAAGAGAATCAATGAAAACAAATAAAAAACAACAAAATCACAAAGTTCACCCGAAGCCATTGTAACCACCGTTGGCGCTGGTACTCTATACTGGTGGTTGTAAGCGGATGACCCGGAGCGATGGGCTGAGAGAGCACTGAGAATGAGAGGCACGATTCACCGGGGTGTTTAAGTGAAAATAAAATTACCTAGTCATGGACCCAGAAAGTCTAGATTAAGAAAGTGAAAACATTTCTAGATCGGTCAAACCCGAATGCATCTTCTCTTATTGTAGAGTCACTACCTGGTTTAGCTCATCCAGGAATTAGAGTCATGTGAAGGTTAACATCCAAGGGATGGCCCACTAAGACAAAGAGATTCGGGTTCGGGATAAGTTTCTTATTTCTTATTGGATCACATTATATTACACCTATAGAAAATATTATTTCTTAATTGTGAATATTTGCACATATGTTGTTTTCGAGTTTATAGTGTATGATTTAATGTGTATGCGTTAAGCAGTAAATCCATACATAAAGTAGTAAATAAATGCGAAAAGTATAAGATTAGAAATTACATAACTTCGGGGGATGCAACCACCTGCCTAATCGGTTAGTTACATTTCCCCAAAATAATTAAAATGCAATACCTGAAGGAAAATAAAACCTAGGCATATATTTAACCTGCAATCACAAGGGTTAGTAGAGCGTATATAACACAATATGAATATTTACACGTATGCTCAATTTGATTTTGACAAGGCCCGTGTGGCCTAATTAAAAACATCGATCATTGAAATTTCTTATTTAGAAACAAAATGATTCATTTTATTTACAAATATGTTGGGTGTTTTTTATTAGTGAAAATGACTGAATGGCAAAGTGTGAGGCCTGTTGTCCGGGAATAATTTTATTCCCTTCATGGGGTATTCTAACATGTATTTTCATAAATTAAAAGAAAATAAATATGAAGAAGATGTATTACAACATTTACACAATAAAAGAAAATAAAATAATTCATAGGTCCACATATAAAATGAAAATAAGAAAAATACAAGAAGCACGAGATGAAGCAGCTCTAAGAACTCAGAGGCTTACCCTTTCAACGTGAATCCACTTTGGAATATCCATATGATCCCCGGGATCGTTCCTCGTTCATTTTTCAGTTATGGTTGTGTGGAAAATAAATGTTTACTTATCCAAAATATAATCAGACTTAGGTTCTAAATTGTTTTAGACCCGAGAATATCTGAGGGTATTTTTAAGAAGAAATAGATGGAAGAAAGTTGATTTGAAAATCGTAAAGTTTTGGAATCCAAACGTGTTTTAGATCTGAATTATTCAAAGAATTTTTGAAAGAAAATATTTTCGTAATTTTTCTCGTTGTTCTTTCTCATGAAAATAGAATTTTTCTAGCCCCCCTGAATGCTGAAAATCCCACAAATATTTATAGGTAAAAAAATTGAAAAATCCAAGAGGAAACAAATTCCGGTGAGAGTTCTAGCAAGGCCATCCTCGGTAGAAAACTTTGGCGAGGCAGATCCTCGATTTTTTTTAATTTTTATTTACTTTAAATTTGATTTTTTAAAAATATTTTCAATAAATTAATTATCACCAAAATCTAATTTTTAAAAACCTTAAAATAAAATGGCGACAAGGAAAACTCCCATTCGAAGCTCTCCGGATCTTCGAAAACTATGTGATTCAGGGATAAAAAAATCTCGAAAAGCCGTCATCATTGAGCACGTGAGTTGGTACAAAATCTAATGCTCACAGCTGCCCCTCGTGTGATCATCGTTAGTTGTATAACCAATATGATCACACAAAATGGAGCGAAGAAATTGAGAATATACCCTACCGGTGCGGCTGGTAACTTCTTTGCCCCTGATCGGTGATGACATGAGCCTTCCTTTTCAGCATCATGTCCTCATGGGATTGCCCATTTCTTTCTTCGGAATCCCTCAATGTTTGATGCATCTTGCAGGTGGGTCAATCATTTCTTTCTATAGTGTCCCCGTAATAGTTGGCAACCATTGCCTTCTTTGGTTGTAGTTTTGAATTTCCTTAATAGGACATTTACTTGTTTCTCTATGACAAATCAGAGAAGAAGTGTAATGTTAGTACATTTTATGAAGAATGTTTTAATTATTTGATTGAGTTTATGTGAAGTAAAAATTTTTACCCCTTTAATAAAAAATTAAAACATGATGATTAAATGAGTTTAATGGAAATTTGGGGATGTCCCGAAAACTGCTCCGTTGTTTTAGGAGGCTTTTGTGATGTTGCAATGTTGACTTTAGGCTTAAGTGGGCCATTGTCTTTCTTGGTGTGTGCAGGTTCCTTAAGTGGGGGTGGAGTTCCTATAAATGACATGATGCGTATGTATGTATGATTTTATGCATGAACAATATTTATCATGTGATGTATGTCTGTTGTAAGTATTGTGGGCTTCGTTCATTAGAGAGCCTTCTTATGCTGGTTCATGGGTGCCCCTAGGATTTGCCTCATTGGGTATTCCATGGATGACTTCCTCAGAGAGATGACCATGGGTTCATTGAATCGGATTCGAATTCAAAGTTTCAATCTAGTTTGAGGAATATCTAGATGAGTCATTAATCCTGCATTGTGTTGATGATGAATGCTTGGAAGCTATTTACCTAAAGTGTTGGAGGTATATGATACCACGTACCGTTCCAAGGAGGAGGTTTGATATTCTTTTAGTTCTAATTATTGCATAGACCACCCTTACGGGTTTTCAATCTATCGAACCTTGTCTTAATTTTATCCTAGATCGCCCTTTCAGGTTTTCAATCTAGCAAACTCATTTTTTTTCATATTTTGGATGTTTACTTGCAATATTCTACCCTTGGCATGCAAGCAATCAAAATAAGCATATGCATAAAGATTCATCAAAAAATGACAATTCATTGATGAACTTAACAAGGGTATAAATGCTTCAAATGATTTACCTCCCGCCATCGATTAGCCCTTTTAGGTTTTCTAACTATTGCGGTTCTCTCAATGTCCTAAGTTTTTTCTAAGCCGCCCTTTTTCAGGTTTTCAACTCAGCGGACTATTCTTTTTTCTATTTTGAAAAGGGGCCCTAATTTTTGCCCAACTAATAGACTATTAATTGACAAACTAATTACAAGTTTATTTTTTTATTGGTATTGCTTTTTTACCAATTTATTTCTTTCACATATGCGTGATATCAATTGTGCAAGACTCGGTTGATTTGATAGATCGGTCGCTATCCATGTCTACAACTTCAATTGTTATCTCGTTTAGCATTTCTGATCGATTGGTTGGTGCTCATACCACTTTGCTAGCTTGAGATACATGAGATGATGAGGCTTTGTGTTTCCTTTTGAGTTTAATTGTTCTCCAAAGATTTGATAGCTTGATTCGTCGATGGTGAATGGTTTTCATCCAATGATGTTCTCTCCACAATGTAACGATCGACCCATAAATGTTAGTAAGTCTTGTGCTGGGGTTGTTGATATGTTTAATGATCTAACTCTTTCTTTGGCGTTATGCCGATTTTTTGACATTTTGGTCTTATTCTAGCTTCGATCATTTTGACCTTTGCTTGACTATTTAATGAACATTTCATGCTTTGTTACATTCTAGTTGCGGTCTCCTTGGCTTTTGTTTGATTGATTTATAGTTAGTGGAAGTTTCATGCTTGGACATCTTTCTATCCATCTTACATCTTTTTAGGATGGATCCAATGCTATCACGCATTGTCTAAGTACATATGTTTATCTCTCACATTCCCTCAAGAGTCAAATCATTTGAACTTATTGTAACTATGGGGAATTCATTTATACCCAAATTAATTTCATGACATGATGTGTCACATGTGCAAAAACATTGTGTATATGTTTATGAGAATGTGTGATGTCATTAATAGAATATCAAGCAAGTAAACAAAGTTCAATTTATATAAAAATTTAAAAGCCTCGTGGGCAAAGTACCTAGAAGCTAATTTATTACATCATCATCCATTGGTTATCTTTCGTTACTAGTGCCCCCCAAATGTTTCCATGGATTCAAAGTGCTCCATATTATCTCCTTCTCAAACACTTCTTAATAGCTCAAAAAGAAGTACGACCCAAATTTGTTTTTGTATGATGGTAGTGCACCATCTAGAAGCTTGGTTATCATCTCTGGTAGAGTTAAGCGAGCCCAAAGCCTGACCTGTGTAGCCATCCAATACCCATAGTAAGATTTGAAGCTTTCTCCCCACTCTTGCCTTACAGCTTCTAAATGTTGCATTGTGGTTTCCATTTGAGTGTGAAAACCATAATACCCCATCATAGCCTGAGCAAGGCTATTCCAATAAGTAGCTATATCCAGCAGAAGGTGGCTATAACATTCATTGACTGGGTGGCCCAAAGTGATGACAAAGAGCTTAACCATCATCCGTTCGCTGACCCTTAATGCCCTCATAACCGTTTGGTAATGAGTTAGGTGAGCACGCGGGTCACCAGATCCTACTTACATTTCAAACTATGGCATTGTGAAGTTTGGGGGCAAGCTGTCTTCATCCCCGATTGTCGGTTGTACCGAGTATGGATTCATTAGATGGCCATCGTAAGTGGCCAAAACTATTACCATAATTCTGCCATTCCTGGTTATTAGAGGATAGCGTTCCCTGCACTTGGATAAGAGTTATATTGCCCATGGGGAAATGCTGCAAAATTTGGTACTTGAGGTGCCTAGAACTATGAGGTAACTGACGTACTCCAACTAGGAATAGGCTGTTGGGTCATTCCTTGGTAGAAAGGCCTGGTGCGAATGCCGGCTACCTAATTTATCCTGGGAAGAATTAATTTTGGGAAGGACTGGCAAAGTTATATCTTGGCTACCCAATCTGAGCCTGGTTTAGCTGATTTTATCCTGCCCCAAACTGATAAAGCCAGTAGGATTTGGGTGCACCGCATGTGAGGTAGGAGGTCCCCTTGTTTCAAGCCGGCTGGTTGGATCCCCGTTGTTAAGGGTGGTCTCCGGGTTGGACACCACATTATGAATCCTCCTAGCATTCTAGTGAATAAGCGATGCTTGTTGTTCGCTGTTGGCAAAGGCATTCAAGGTAGTTGCAATCTCATCGCTCACCGACGATTGATGTGTCTTCTAAGAGTTTTGTCCAGGGTGATCCTCCCCCGCACCTTCTTCTTATGAATTGGCCATGAAAGATGTATGTTGAAGTGAATTTGAATCAGAAATTGAGTTCTCACTTGAGTCATTGTATGGAACCCCCTCCAAATTGGCCACGATTGGAGAAATGCAGACCAAGGGGCGAGCATGCCTTTTCTAAGCCCCCTTTCGATACATAAGTAGAAAATCAGACCATGCATTCATTATGTGAAAAAATGCATGCAGGGTTAATGTTATGGATGCATTCACAAAGGTTTAACATGCCATGATGTGAAATAAATAATATGTTTATCAATCTATTTGAAACAAACAGGTTAGTCGTTAGGTAAAAAAGAAAACAGGTGGAAATGAAAATCCAACACTTGGGGTTGAATTTGATATCTGTACGATGTCTGTGTGACATCGTAATATGAGTGCTGTAAGTGAGGTGACCAAGTTACCCATGTCGTAATAGGTCAATAATTTGAGATCGTATTATGATAAGATCTCATAGAATGAGGAGGTCAAAATTATTTCAAGTAAGCAATGCGACATACTCTGATGAAACAAAAACAACTACCATATGTAGCTATCTAATGAATTATTTGGTTATTTTACCTAATTAGGGTGAAGTTTTGGATGCCCGTGTGGTCATTTCTTTCTGAGGGTATGTGGTGATGCATGAATCATTACCCCGTGTGGGCGAATGGTTCGGGTATTAGGCATATACACTTGAGGATTGGTAAGATAAGAATCAAAAAGAGTTTTCCTCTTATGGGCTTAGGTTCGGATGTCAACCGGGATATCCCTTAATGTGGGAAAATGATTTAGGTAGGTTTTTTCCCTGTTTGGGTTATGTGGTATTTGGGATTGCCCTGTGTGGGTTATGAGTTGAGTGTTGAGTGGATATCTCATAGGTAATGTGTGGGATATGTTATTGCCCCTTGTTAGCCAAGTGTCAGATGTCAAGTGGACATCACACAAATTGGGGTGAATGATGCTTCATGATTCTAAGTGGTTTCATGTTGTCTTATGGTGACATGATCTCGAGTGTCAACTAATCCTAAGTATGATGATGAGAAGATGTTAGGTTACATCATATTAACATTATGAGTGTGTGCGTTTAAGTGTTTGCACTAAAATTCGTGGCTAGCATGACAATTGTACAATGATAATTTGAAAGTGGTAAACACGTAATACATAGCACATAATATCCAACTTCCATCCATACAACTCCCGCTCATAGGGTTTTTGGCTAGTCTCTGTCCTAAGTTTGGTTCATCTTAGTACCACGAGGATACTAAGGGGCGCACCTACAAGAAAATATAATGCATGCTCGTTTATTTGGTAACACCCTAGGAAAACGCCTACAGCTTATTTAGATGAGGTTTGTAAATGGGTTGTTGATGTAGAAGGTTCTTGTTGCACTAAAATACACTCTAGACCTCTCCCTAAATGGGTTCTAACGAGGGAGGTACATGCGTTATGGTAACAAGTGCTCCACCCGCTCAAGTACTATCTTTTCTCAAGGAGGCAAATTAGTACAAGAGAAAGCTTTGCGGTGCTAGGGTACCTTAATCTTAAGGGCTAATCCCCTCTATTGCAATACATTATTAGGAGTATGTCATAATTAAGAAAATGCAGAATAATGTGATCAATAATTTTCAGCACTTATCCAAAATCTAAAACCTTTAAAAAAATAAGTTTTTAGAGAAAATCCCCAGTGGATTCGCCACTGTGAGTGGATGACACGACTATGATGGGCCGAGAGTGCACTAAGAATGAGAGGCGCAGTCCACCAAGGTGTTTAAGTGAAAATAAAATTACCGGCTCGTGGACCTGGAAAGTTTGGATTGAGAAAGCGAAAACATTTCTAGATCGATCAAACCCGAA
>CATIWQ010307507.1:0-19407 GCA_949673415.1 Euphorbia schlechtendalii
GTCAATAGATTTTATCGACGAAAAAAAACTACTGTTTTCACCTAATACATTTTTGTGCACACTCAGTTCACACAAAATCATTATGAAAAGGTAAAAGAATAGATTAAGACAGGATACATTTTATTATGCAAGACACAAGCAACATCTTAACAAAAAGAATTGAATATATAAATGCACTTGATATCACATCATAGCACAAATTTGTTCATCTATAAATAACCAAAACATATCCTTCAAAATTACCTGGTTGGTAGAGTTTTTACAGCTGACAGATTAGAAGGAACTTGATCGAATTGAAGCTGGTCCTAAATCGAGCTAGAGAGAGTAGTGATCTAGAGAGCAGAGACCTGTGTTAAGCGTAAAACATAAGATTTCAATTAGGTTAAAAGCTCGAACAAACTGGCCACATACCTAGAAAAAAAGAAAGATGAAAGAAAGTGGACGAACGGAGAAGCGACAGAGACGGTGGAGCGACGGGATGCGACGGAGGTGGTGGAGTTATCGGAGACTATAACAGTCAGAATGGTACAGGTTAATGTATAGAAAGAAATAGCAGTTAGAACGGTAGAAATTAGGGAATTATAAAAGGATATTACGGACGGTTCTAAAAGAAGACCGTCCGTAATAAGTATTCCGGATGGTCCATACATAATGACCCTTCGTAATACATTATTTATATTTTTTATAGAAAGGTATTGCGGACGATTATTATATAATAACTGTCCGTAATACCTATATTTCATTGCGGACGGTTGGTTCAAAATAACCATCCGCAATACTATAATAGGAGGCATGTATTACGGATGGTTTGTTTTTAACAACCATCCGTAATACTTTTATATGTAATCCGGACGATTGCTACGTAACAACCATCCGTAATAACCACCTTCGTGTTTTTTAATGCTCAATGCAAATGGTTTCTTATAGAACCCTCCAAAAAAGTGCGACCCTACAGGCCCTTTCTGCACTAGTGAGTATGGCCAACTTGCAAGAAGAGAACGTAGGTGAGGAACAGACTCTTGTGGTAGGACAAAATCTGCAAACAAACCAATTGTCGATGAGCGCTGAGATTGTAACTACTATAAACACCTTGGCAAACAATGATCAGTTTGCATCACTCATCAATCATCACACCAGGTTCGGGAAGCCAAAGAGAGGGCCAATGATGTGGTGGTCAATCAAAATGTTAGTGGTACATTTATACCCGGGGGACAATCTTCTTCTACCGCAATGTTCTTAGTCTACAGCACTATAGCTCCTACCTATTACTAATTCGGGGCAGAGCAAGGCTAACCATAAGTTGGTCAAGCCACCTATGATTTAGGAAACACTTCTCGGCTACAGGTTGGTGGTTAGTTCTTCCTAAGGTAGCCGGGTCAAACTTCTTTTATACCAAGAGTGGTAGGGCTAATAGAGATCAAGCCTTCTTCCAGCTACATTCCGTTCATCCAAGGGGTGACTTAACCTTCAGTTCTGAGTTAGAGCATGCCCAATCCGATGTTTTAGGGTCAGGGTAGTACAACCAGAGAAGTCAGTATGGTGCTTACTTGGGAACTGGGAATTACATCCTCCAGCAACCGAGAATGGCAGAACTATGGCAACAATTCTTGGCTACCCATGGTCGTCACCTTGCGCAAGGACATATGAGTATGTTACCGATATAGTTGGCGGTTAGGGATGAGGATACGTTACCACTGATTTTCGTGATGCCTCAATTCGAAAAATACATAGTCATCATAGATCCTCGTTCCCACCTTGCACATACTAGAATGTGATGAGGGCCTTGAAAGTAAGTGATAGAATGATGGCCAAGATATTCATCGTTACTCTTGGAAATCCTTTTAATGAGTGGTACAGTCATCTCCCTGTAGACATAGCTTATGATTGGGGATGTTTATCCCAAGCCATGGTCGATCATTAAGGCTTCGACACCCTTATGGTCACCAGGATGCAAAACTTACAAGCAATGAGACAAAAGTAGGGTGAGAATTTCAAGTCCTACTTTGAATGCTGGATGACCACGCAGGTTAGGTTGCATGCTCATTTGAGTCTGTCAGAAATGATTGTGAAGCTACTAGATGGCACATTGCCATCTTATAGGAAAAGGCTTGGGTCGGAGACCTTTTATAGCTACCAGGAGGCATTCGATCGGGCAAAGAAGATAAAACATTACTACGTTATAGATGAGATAATAGAGCAGCCAGCTACCAAGCCATGGTATAAGAAGAATGAGTCTAACCCTATGTAGGTTAGGATGAAGTAGCCTGCGGTACAACTGGTGCAAGCAAAAAATGTGGCGGTAGTAGGTTACCCAAGGAGAAGTACCATGGCATTTCCCCTTACATGGCCAATCTTGGGTTCCTATTCACCAAGTTACAAGAACTCAAGCAGATGTAGAGCTTGAAGAAGCACGTTCCTCCCTAGCTTGAGGATAAACATAATTTCTGCCATTACCATGTGACTGTGGGGTATAGAATAAACAACTGCAAGGATTTATTAAAGGCTATTCAAAAATTGGTTGATGACAAAATCATTCATAAACCAGCCTTTAAACTTAGCACTAAGACAAAAACTTTGCCAAACTTTGAGGCGAATGTGGGAATCATCAGCTCTTGGATAGAGGAAAAGAAGGTGCTGATGTGCATATCCAAAAGTTTAGGAAAATTTGTGATGGTATTCGGAATGGGGATTGATCCAAATCATGGTTTGAGGATGCTAGAGGAGGAATCAGGTCATCGTGGGTTTGGAGGAGAGATTGAAAGGTCTGAGGTTGACCTGGCTGGGATGTTGGTTTTTACCAGTAAGAAACCTACGTGGCTTCGCATAGGGAGGGTCTTGTCAGGATAAGCGACACCTAGCAGGAACAACCAATATGTAATGGTTATTGGGTCAGGGATGGACCCAGATGAAGTCATGGAGATTGTCAAGGTACAATCAAGTAATCGAGAGGTTATATAACGGGAAGAAGTTTCAAGAACCAGATTTAATTTAGATGGCATGTCTATATTTGATGGGAATGATGCACTATCTTCCCACAGTTTCAAGTTTTACACATTGTACCGGGCACATGGCCTTTCACCGGTGATGATGGCGACACTATTCCCCTATCCTCTAGCAGGAGTAGCAAGTTAATGGTATGAAATACAGTCAAAGTAGGTGAAGAGCACATGGAATAGTATCACTGCAGAGTTTGAGACAGAGTTTTTGTTCTTGGATACACCGAAGCAAGGCACGTTAGATCTCCTCGCATGTAAACATAGGGATAATGAACCGTTCATGAGCTATCTAAGGTAGTGGATGCTCATTTATGTGGTGATGCTGATAAGACCAACCGAACAAGCTATTGTTCGATCTATGATAGAAGGGGAACGCAATTGGTACCACTTCCAATTGTCTAGGCTTATAATCTCGTGTTTTGATGAGCTGTCATATCGCACACATCATCTTGACAGAGAATGAGTATTGGGGCTTCGTAACGTTCTAACAGTAGGGTCGAGAATACCTGCCAATTCAATTTTTGAAATGCTGTCAAGGTCCAATCTAGGAGTAAATGCTTTGACTAGCGGTAGACAAGACATAGAGGATGATCCATTGGCCGAAGTTTTCTTAGCAGAGAGGGTCGAGTCTTGAGAAGATGTGGTGGAAGTAAAGTATGGGAAAACACCAAAGCGGGTACCAATTGACCTTGATGCCTATGTTCTCTGGTCTAGGAGAAAGAGGAAAGCGGATGATGAAGTCTCAGTGGAAGGTGAGACTATCATATACGAGATAGACTTATCAACCTAGACACTTACTAGTTGAAAGGATCTCAGGTCAAACCTGATGATGTGTATAATCAGTACCCATGGGTGAATCCAACTGAGATAAGGGTGATGGAAGGAGGGGTATTGAGAGTTACCCGTAGTGGAAGGGTCTTTCGAAGGGAGGAAGCCATAAAAATAAAAAATTCAACTCCTAATGAGATTGTTAGGAGCAACCAAAGCCACTGCTCCCTCCAAAGGTAGACAAAGATGAACTAAATGTCAATCCCTTGGTAAACCAGCTGAAGGGGATTCAAGAAAAATTCAGCAGTTTGAAGTTGCTTGAGATATCTCAAAGGCACATGATGGGTCTGGTGAAAAAATTGATGGAGATGCTTGCGACGCCCATGACGTAAATAGTGGAAATGTGCCGTGAGTATGGGAATTTTACTCTCTACTTTGTGAGTTCGATGGTGAAGCTGTAATTTTTCCCTTGTTAGTTTTTCACATTTTGTAGGGTCCTAAAATCGTCTAGGAGTTACCCGCTTTGTTTCTTTAGGCCTCCTTTCCTTAAAAAAAAGCTCAAGCCCAAAATAAAAACCCAATCTGGCCATGTAATATCGTTAATGACATCGCAATGTCGTTAACGATTTTGCCAATGTCATTAACGATATGGCTAATGTCGTTAACGACATTGAATTAGCAGACAGACCAAAAAGCCAATTTCTACATCTTATGGTCAAAAAGACCCAACTTTAACCCATAATTCTGGGTTTTCTCCACCCAACACCCTGTCAACATGATGCCATCCAACATCATGCATGATTAAAGGAAGAAAAAGAGGGAAAAGACAAAAATAAGTGGGTGAGCCAACTTGGACTTTTTGGATTGAAGGGAGCCCCATAAGGGGACTGAATTTATAGCAAAGAAAGGGGGAGAAGTTACAGAGAAAAGCTCACATTTACAGAGAAGGAGAGCTCATATTTAGCATGAGGAAAGGGAGCAATAATTTGAGGTGTTCTAGAGTGTTCTTAAGCAAAATACCAAACTTTTCACCCCTAAAACTTGAGATTTCAGGTTAGTTAGATTAAATACTTGAGGTTTAGGCTTGAACAGAGAGTCTATAACATCTTTATCACACACTTGAAGGTTACTACCCCTTCTGAAACATCTATTTTGGCTAGGAATAGATCCCTTCCAAAGATTTTCGGTAAACAACCAAATCCAACCGAAAAGAAACAAGGAGAGCTTCCCGGAGGACTTCATAGACCTTAAAGAATGTGGATTCATGACTATAGTGTAACCCTCTAAGTTCCTAGAGTTTGTGCTTACATTCATAGGCTTTTCTTTTTGAAGTTTAGTTTAGTTTTTTATTTTTTCCTTTTTTGCGCACCAATCTGTTTTCCACAAATTTTAGTATGATTTAGAATATTTTTGAGTATTTTATTTACATAGACACATTATACACATCCTGAGCTTTCCATAATGATAAAGATCATTCAAATCGATTAAGTATAGTGAAAGTTATGATCTTTTGAAATTTTGGATTTTGTTTTTGCTATTTTCTGTTATTTCTATGTTTTCATGCAGGTCTGGAGACTCGATGTCATGAATGACATCACCCAATGTTGTTAACAACATTGAATAATGCTGTTAATGACTTTGGCATTGGCAGAATGAATTTTCACTTTGTTTTGCTCGTTTCGAATCGTTTGAGCCCGAAATGACCCGTTGAGACCCTGCTTAGTTTGGAAATGCATCATTGGGGGTAAAAAACCCCTAAATTGTAATTATTTATGGTTTATAAATAATTTATTAATGTATTAATGTGTTAATTAAAGTTTAGAGTAACAACAGAAGCGCTTAGAGCCATTCATATCGATATCACCCTTCATAGGGAAGTCGATAACGATATGAATGACATTGATACCGTTGTTAACCCACATGATAGCTATGTTATACATGTTTAGCCTAGATCTATGTTTCTAAATGTCATTTTAGGTCACCCCCACGAAGGGAATAAAATGTATTCTCGAATAACAATCCTCACCACTTTGCCATGCGATCATTTTCACTAATAAAATTGACCAACACATGTGTAAATAAAAATGTACCATTTTTATTTTAATAACTTTAAACCATCGATGTTTTAATTTGGACACACGGGCCTCGCTAAAATCAAATCGAACATACATGCTATACTTTGTGCTAACCTTTGTGGATGCATGTTAGATGTATGTATTGGATTTATTTTCCTTCGAGTATTGTAAATATTTTGCGAGAAATGTAATTAATAGATTAGGCGGGCAGTTGCAACCCCTGAGTTTTATAATTTATTAATTTATCTTTTCGCATTTACTAAATGCTTGGTGTATTGATTTATTGCTTTCCTCATGCGCGCTAAATCATGCATTATAACCACAAAATGACTTAAGTGCGAATATGCACAATTAAGAAAATACGGTTTTCTGTAGATGTAATTTAATGTGATCCAATAAGAAATAAGAAACTTATCCCACCCGAATCTCTGTATCTTGGTAGGCCATCCCCCGGATGTTAAGCCTCACGGGATTCTAATTCTTGGAAAAAGCTAATCCAAGTGGCGACTCCACACTAAGAGATGGTGGATTCAGGTTCGAACCGATATGAAAATGTTTTCACTTTCTCCTATCCAAACTTGTTCCCAGGCCCCTGACCCGGTGAGCTTTTTCAAACACCCTGGTGGACCGCGCCTCTCATCCTCGCATGCTCTCGGCCCACCGCTCTGTGTCATCCACTCACATGTGTCCTGCAATCAGGGAAGGGATTACTCCTCGCTAACTGCCAACTATAACTTTTGATCAGTCGGAGTTACCATGAGAGCTCAGAATACACAAAAGGGTACTTTTTATCAAGGTGCGGATTTTTTATCGAGAGATTCCCTGTGTGATGGTTGAAGACAGGTCGATTTTGAACCTATTCCTACTTAAAGTCCTACCCCACTTGGGACTCCAAGAAGACATGCTAGCCAAGCCTGATACTGTAATTTGGGCTTAAGATGATTCCAAATGGGGCATGTTCAGGATTTTTAAAGAAGAAGTCACTAAAGGAGGTGTAACCTCCAAAGTTAAGTTTACGGTACTGGATATTCGAGTATCCTATTCTCTACTGCTAGGCCGATCTTAGATTCACGCATTGGGGGCAGTCCCATGTACCCTACACCAGAAGATTAAGCTCATTCATAATGGGTAACTAGTAACTATCGAGCCAGATGAGAAGTGGTTATGGCAGCCACTACGTTTGAAGAAAGAGAGGCACAAGGGCTTAGGGTGACAATGACCACTGAAGAAAAGAAAAGGGAGCACAGAACTCTCAAGGGGTATCATTTTTTCCCAGGGAGCTAAAGGACGCTAATGAAGAATCAGGGCTTTATACCATGAGGAGGATAGGGTAAGCACCATCAGAGAATTATCAAGGCCATCAATCCTTTTCTGGTCACCCTCGAAATAGGCTTGGGCTTTTCCCTAAACCAGAAAATGTATAAGCATAAGAGGTAACTATTCTACAACATGGTGAGCATCTATGAGGTCGAAGGGAGCAAGGTATACCTAGGAGAGCCTAAGCCTTCATTTCTGAATGTGGAAAAGGCCAGAGGGTTCGAGACTTTCAATAATCTGTTCAGCTTCAAGGCTGGTAAGTTGATTGAGCAGCCTGAAGAGCCCCTATTACCTAATGAAGAGCCAGTTCCTACCCTAGAGATGACCATAGCTGAGAGCGACCAGTCCAAACCCAAGAAGGAGGAGGCACTTGAGAATACAATCGTAGTGTTTACAAAGGCAATCAACAAGTTGATGAAGAAGAAAGGTGATACTCGAGATCAGGCTGTATTAGATAAAGTCAAACTCCTAGCGAATAAACTTTCTTAGACCATGCTAGAAGAAGAAGTGGTTCCCAACACACCTATCATAATAACTGATGACCCTTTGCATGTGGAGGAGGAAAATAGTGATGTAATTTTGAACATTTTTTATGTTTTTGACAATTTTGCCTATGAGGCCCACTTAATGAAATACAAAAATTTTGCTTACTTGTT
Organism: Euphorbia schlechtendalii; assembly: GCA_949673415.1. Taxonomy (NCBI): domain Eukaryota; kingdom Viridiplantae; phylum Streptophyta; class Magnoliopsida; order Malpighiales; family Euphorbiaceae; genus Euphorbia; species Euphorbia schlechtendalii. The sequence goes on from CATIWQ010307507.1 coordinate 7,813, forward strand.
TGATGTTCCACCAGATGGCACCATGCATTTATATGATTATACACATAACATCTTTAACATACATGATACGTCATTAAATGAAGATAACTTAGGTACAAATGAATAAAAAAAATGTTGACAATTTCCAATGATTTGACGCTTGATGAAAAAAGAGAGATAATAAATGTACTTAAATGTCATGTAGTAGCCTTCACTTGGCCATACGACGACATGCTTGGGGTGGATAGACATATCAGGGAACATCATATCCCAACGGATCCTTGGATCAAACCATTCAAGCAGAAGCTGCGCAGATTAAGACCTGAATGGGTAGAATAGGTTAAGATAGAATTAGCAAAACAGATCGAGGCCAAGTTCTTAGAAGTAGTCGAATACTCGACATGGTTGGCCAACATCATCCCAGTAGCAAAGAAGGATGGTAAGCTTCGAGTCTGCATAGATTTTAGGGATCTGAACAAAGCCTCCATAAAGGATGACTTCCCCCCTACCCTACGTAGATGTTTTGGTAGATAGCACAGCTAGGGTAGCATGGACTCCTTCATGGATGGATTTTCAAGTTACAACCAGATCCTAATGGCCATAACGGACAAGGTCAAACAGCTTTCATCAAGGAATGGGGTGTCTACTATTACAAAGTAATGCCATTTGGATTGAAAAATACTAGGGCACATACTAACGAGTCATGGCAACCTTGCTTCCTGATATGATTCACAAAGTGTTAGAAGTATACATGGATGATATGCTCGTCAAATCCCACACCAGGGAAGAGCACCAGCTGTTTTGAATAGGTTTTCTTACCAGGATTGAAAAGTATAATCTACGCTTAAGCCTAAAGAAGTGTATATTTGGGTAACTTCCGGGAAACTTCTGAGCCACATAGTCAGCCATAAAGGAATTAAAATGGACCTTGACAAAAGCGAAGACATCAGGGAAATCCCTACACCAAAAATGGAGAAAGAAGTTCATTCATTTCTTGGTTCCCTACAGTATGTCAGTAGATTCATTACCAGACTCACCAAAATCTGCGAACTGATATTCAAGCTATTAAGAAAGGACCAAACAATGGTTTGGAACTACCAATGCCAGATTGCTTTTGACAAAATAAGGCAATACTTGATAAACCCACCAATCCTCCGCCCACCAATGCCCGGAAAAACCCTGATCCTATACTTAGCCATCGAGGAGTCATTTGTTGGGGCAATGCTTGTCTAAGAACATGAAGATAGGAGTGAGCGTGCATTCTATTACCTAAGTAAAAAACTGATTGAATATGAATCGTGATACACTTTGGTAGAGAAAATTTGTACAATAATGGTTTGTCTAACAAGGAAGCTACGCCATTATTTTCAATCTTACAAGATCTAGGCTATTGCGAAAATTAATCTGATGAAATACTTGTGTTAATCGCTAACCTTAGCTGGGAAACTCACTCGGTGGTTACTCTTGTTATCAAAATTCGACATCGAGTAAATAACCAAGAAAGTAATCAAGGGACGGGAAGTCGTAGAATTTCTGGCCAATTAACCATTGGAATCCTATTACGTCGAGGACCTTGAATTCCCATACGAACAATTAGCACTCATAGAAGAAGTCCGAACATGATGGAAAATGTTCTTTAATGGCATGCTGAATAAAAGTGGGGATGAACTAGGTGTTGCCTTGATAACCCCGCAAAATGAAATCATACCATTATCAAAATGATTGGAGTTCCCAGTAACGAACAATGGCGCAGAATACCAAGCCTATCTGTTTGGGTTAGAGGAACTCGGGAAAGTTTGGGAAAAAGAAGTTTCAGTAGTTGGGGACTCTGCTTTAGTTATAGACAAATCACTAGAGATTGGAAAATCAGAGATGAATCACTTCATCCTTATGTGGAAGCAGTTTGGAAGGCGTTCCAAAAGTTCATGAAATGTGTTTTCAAACACGTACCAAGGGATGAAAACCAACTAGCCGATGCACTCGCTACACTGGCATTAATGTGGGAAGGTCTCCAAGCTCTTCCAATAAAGCTAGTTGTACTTTAGATAGCCAAAGAACCATTCTAGTATCGCCTTGTGGAAACCAAAGATGAACAAGCCACAGATAGCTGGTTCTTGGATATCAAAAAATTTTTACGAACCGGAGGATATCCAAAGGGAGCAACGGACTTAGAACGAACTTCCTTACGACTATTAACGGTACAATTTAGATTAGTCGATGGAGATTTGTTCAAATGTACATCTAAAGGTTTATTGCTAAGATGCCTCGCTAAAGAAGAGGCATTGTTGGTCATCCGACAAACGCATGCGAGAGATTATGGACCCCACATGAATGGGTTGGTACTTGCAAAGAAAATTCAATACCAAGGTTATTTTTGGATGAAATGGTCTTAGATTGTGTAGTTGAAGTAAGAAAATGCCATGAATCATTAGCAAGATAGAGACATCAGTCACTTACCCCCATTCGAGCTCCATAGCTTATCTACTCCTTGGTCATTCTCAGTATGGGGCATTGATATCATTGGTGAAATTCAACCTAGTTCAACTAATGGACATCAGTTTATCGTAGTAAAAGTTGACTACTTTTTAAAATGAGTAGAGGCCGAGTCTTACACCAATATCACCGCTAAGAAAATGGCCAAGTTCATAGAAACGCATAAGTTTGCCCGCTATGGTATCCCGCATCACGTTGTATAGGATAATGGGATTCAGTTCCAAGGAGCAATAATAGATTTGGTAGAGAAATATGGGATCAAATACCATCGATCATTACCCTACAGACCGCAAGCCAACGGGGTAGTAGAAGCAGCCAACAAATCAATCAAAAAAATTTTGAGCAAAATGGTAGTCACATATAGAGATTGGGCTGATAAACTACCATTTGTAGTATGGGGATATCGAACCAGTGTCAAAACTCCTACTGATCAAACTCCTTTCTCGTTAGTATACGGGGATGGAAGCAGTCCTACCAGTTGAAATGGAAGTAAGATCTCTTCTAATAGCCCTAGAAGCGAGATTAAATGAATCAGATTAGGTAAGAGCCAGATTCAAGCAGCTGAACATGATAGATGAACAATGCTTAAAAGCATTAGACCACCTGCAGATGTATCAACAACTTATGGCTAGGGTGTACAATAACCGCATCAAATTCAGAAACTAACCTTTGAAGGCGGGAGGCTTGGTTTTGAAGCAAATGAGACCATCGAATGTGGATGTTTGGGGGAAGTTTCATCCAAACTGGGAAGAACCTTACATCGTGAAGAAGATCTTAAGCAAAGGAGCCACCAAGATCATGTACATGGATGGGAACGGATTCGTCAACCCGATTAACCAAGATAGGCTCAAGCGTTACCACGTTTAGGGGAAAAGAAATAAATTGGAAAAAGCAGCACACAAAAAAGAGAGAAATGTCAAAAGTTATTCTATAAGTCAGCACTTGGCTAGCTGGGCAACAATTAGGACCTTTCTTTGTAAAAAAAGATACAATAAAAGTTGGCTGAGTTGAAAACCCGTAAAGAAGAACTCAGGTAAAAATTAAGGCACTGCGAGGAGTAGAGGGACCATGAGTTAGAAAACCTATTCTAGGCTAGTTGGTGGCAAGATTCAAAACATTGGAATATTTGTACCCTCTTTAAAATCATTAATGAAATGTTGTTATTCTTGCAAGATTTATGTTTATGCTGTGTGAATGTGTGCATACAGAATATCATAAGTAAACATAACAAATTCCAATAAAAAAGGCTCAATAAGCTTTATAATGTAAAAGAGCAAATTAAACACATAGTCTAGAAAACGAAGGTCAAAGTATATTGCAAACAAATATAGATCTACGGGTGCTAATCATTACCCTAAGATGCTTGTCAGCATTCAGAAGATTCCTGATCTCACCCAGCCACCCGCGATAAAACTCATCAGTATTAGTGGTCTCTAGGGCACTATAATCCAAAGCAACAACGGTAGCCCAAGCCCAAAGTCTTCGTATAGAATTCAATGTGCTAGAACTAAAGTCGTGGAAACAGATCGAACATAGAAGCCTAAGAACCCACTGCTGATGCCCATACTGCCTACACAGGCGGAAAGGAGAATAGGAGATGATGTTGAATAAGCCCATCAGTAGCACGTTGGTGGCCATGAAAGGAATCTCCAACCAAGGATTGAGCCAGCGAATCTTAGAAGCTTGATAAGAATGCAAAATCTTGATAAATCCCCTCACTCAATGTACGGTGGTCCTTCCTAACAAATCCCCTAGGACCATAATGTGAGGGAAGATATCACGCCTTGCCCAAGCGAAGCTTCTCCAACAACCACATCGAGAGAAGATATCTCTTGAGTAAAGCGAAGTGGTCACCCACTAAGTCCAAGTTCACCGTAGTAGCATCCATGTGAACCAAACTCTCTACTAAAGCTAAAGCCACAGGAGAAAGACCCTTGGAGAGTGGGTAAATAACTGATAGCAAGTGGAATGGGGAAGCTACTCTAACCCCATAAATGAACTCTGATTGGAGAAGTAAGGCCACCATGGAGGGCCATGTGAGATGAGAACTGGTTATAGTCTTGCACCAGCTAAGGACAACATCAACTTGAAAACCTCTGACGTTAGGAGGGGTAGATAACAAGCGCTTGCTGGACTTTAAGTTCGATAACCCTCGTAGCTTATCCTCACCCCCGAATTGGAAGGAAGGAAATGCAAAGGAAAGCCTCATAAGGAACGGTGGAGTTGGATTCTCTGGAAAAGGAAGCCCTAGGATAGCATGGTGGCCGGGTCCTAGAACTTTAGAGTAGCACAGACAAAGGTCATGTTCACGGGCCTAGAAGCGAGGTATTGAAGGCCTCGTACCCTAAACCGATTGAGCTTTTGCTAATCAAGAACTCGTGTGGTGCGGAGGAAAGCCCTAAGTCGCTCGTTATGTGACGACATCAGCAAGAAAAAGCTAAAGAAAATTCCTTAAAATCTGTATTGCCTACACGCATTAACAAGAAACATTAGCCCACCACATTCATTCATTCATACATACACATAAACATTCAAAACAAACAAGTAGTCACTTCCATAAAACAAAAAAGGCACAAGTAAGGACCCAGCACACGGTAGCCAAAGTCATGTTCTCTTTCTATAAAATCCAGAATTTCTAAGTTCTACAATGACTATCTAAGAGTTTTGTTTAAAAAAAAGGAAAACAAGACCAAAAAAGAAGCTCCTAAGCATGCATCTCCTATTAGTCATCTCCACCCATCAGATCTTAGGGCTCCATGGTAGCAATCTCAAAATCCCCAGAGCCCAGACTCCCGAAGGCACCATCAGTCGGACCATGTATAGGAGGAGGTTGAGGGATACCAAAATAGCTAGTGTCTTACACAGGAGTGAGTAGTGGCCCGGTGTCCAGCCCATCAAACAAAGTAGAGAAGTCAAGCTCAAGAGAGTGGGTGAAATCCTTGGTAGCAGATTGCTCCTCCTCTTGAGCCCAAGCAGACTCAGCGTTCTACCACAACAACTCCTGATACTAGGTATCCAAACTCTGATATCGGGAATCCAATTCTTGGTGACTAGTATCTATGCCCTAGTAGGGAGAATCCAGATCCTGGTGTCGAATGTCCAATGCCTGGAAACGGCCCTCAAGTTCCTGGTAGCAATGCTCGTAATCGGTCCCCCTAGCCACCAACGACTACAACTATCATGGCATATGAGAATCACAATCATATACATCAACCATAATATATTATACATGCATTACAAATCAAGCATAAATAGGTCAAGAGGGAAAGGGTAACCGTGTAACTCCATCCTACGAGATCATCATATCCCTCATGGCAAGGGAATGCCGAGCCACTCACTCCATCTCCTCCTGAACAAACTATAGAATGAACAAAAGAACATCAGACATTCTAAAACCACTACGCTACATTTGAGAATGAGTCGTTTAGTTAAAGACTTAAATGAGTGGCATTGAAAGGGTCGAAAGATAGCATGTGAAGGCTCCGAAGAAGAGACACCTCTCTCTCCATCCCGAGAAATCCATCATATAAAAAGACGTGTCCAATGGGACCGTCGATCTCCCCTCAATAATGCCCAAGGAAGAGGAGCTCAAACCTCCGACGGAGGTATTTAGGTCAAGAACCCGAGCCCTTTTCATAGCGGCCTCCTACATTAACAAATTACATTCAGAAATAAGATCAATAAAAAATGGAAACGTTCAATCTAGTACAACTCTCATACTTGACAACTTATGCCAGTACCACTAACGCTCACACCAGAAACTCCTGCCCCCTGACTACCCGGCCGCGCAAGAGGCCGCTCGAACATAGCTTGGGTCAGAGGATGAAGCGGGATCAACATGTCCTGGATAAACGCCTCATAATCACTGCACCGATCAAAGATTTGCAAGTCATGCTCCTCAAAGAACAACCGTCTCTCCTCTAGGTCTATAATCACCAAGTGTGCCTATAAGAGTTCGGAGGCGCAAGAGGGATGCGCCTCTCAGCCACTGGCTTATTTCGCCAATACTAAAGATGCTCACCAAGTTACCACTCTCGCATCTTGGGGCCCTCCTGGATGAAACAGTTCTTATCCACCTCTTTCCATATCACCTTCGACATGTGATAGCTCAGGAGCCCCTCCAAGGGTTACAGTCAACCTGAAAAAGCAATCAATTCAAGTTAGGATGAATTTCAGATAAAGGACAAATGTGATTCTCTTTTTACAAAAACAAGGATCATCACCTAATCGAGTGTCAAGCTATAGAGGTGCTCACGGTAATCCTCTAATAATACGATGTCTCCTTCAAAGGTTGAGCAGATCTGAGTGAGACAAGGAGAGTCCTCAAGAGCATTACCGAATCACGGAGTAGGAAGAAAACCATAATAGAAAGCCCAGGCCTGACAGTCAAATACAAACATAAAGTCAGATAATGAAAACTAGAAGGAACCAATATATGCTGATGATAAATGGGAAAATAATACCTGAAGAACCATGGGGCAACATCGTAGCACCCTCTAGTGAGCTCTTGTAATCAGATTAAGAGAAAAATACGTCTAGGTAAATATCGCTCGAGACTAATTAAGGCCACTGATGCCTTCAATATCAGCTAAAGGCTCAATCAACCCATAGTTGATCTCGCCATTCGTGACTGGAAAAAAGGTTAGACTCAGCAACGTAAGGAAGAAGGACCAAACATAGAGTGAAGTCTCCTCAGTCGAAATAGATTGCCGACCAGTCTAGTACTCAACCAACGCATTGTAGTGCAGCACTCCACCCCTCGATCGATGCCAAATAAATCAATAATACATCGACAAATGGTTGAAGTCCTAAAAAACCTCTCCATGAAAGCATCGAAGCGGATCAAGGTCCCAGTCTAGGGCAAACCGGTAATCTCTACAATATTAGACAGGAGTGATGGTGACCTCTCCGATGGTGAAATGGAAAGTATGGAAAACATCGCACCATTTCAAGGCCAACGTTATTGACATCATGTAAGGCAGCAACATTGGCTGCAAGAACATGGCTATGTCACCTAAGCCGGTGGTCGCGATGTCGTAGACAAGTACGGGCAAGGCAGAAGCATGTCGCCACCAAGCCTGGATGGTAGTATACTCACCTGTGTGAGGAAGGACGAGAGACTGCAAATAAAATAACAATGCAAGATCAAGAAAAATATGTTAACAAAACCTTGGTTAAAAGAATAGACCAAACCAAAATCCACTTCATCCGTTTGTGAAAATTCTTCTCCCAAAAATTTTTGAAGTATTTATTTTCCTTTTTTTAGAAAAATATATATGTTTTTTTAAAATAGAACAATTGAAAATTTCTGGCAAGCCCCCTAAGGGGCTTTGGCCAGATCGCCGAGCCCCTTCGGGGCTCAATTGGTGTTGGGTGTCCACCGGAAGTTTTTCTACTTCAATTTTTTTAAAAAGAAAGAAAAAAATAATTATTAATCAGATTTTGTTCTTCTCTAAGCTAATTTCCACGACATGAATCAAGTTTTGGTTCGTTTCTACTTCCTAAAAGAATTGAAATATGCATAAATCTTGTAAATAAAAAATAAAAACCAAGTTTTTAAGAAATACATCGACCCGGGAAAGGTGAATCTCAGCAGGGAAATCTGGATCTAGCACCTGTATGAGAGTGGTGGGGTGAATCCAAGCATAGTATCCCTCTCACTCAAACCGTAAGCGACATCGATGTCGAGGGAGAACACGCTAGGGTGATCAGTAGGCTGAGGTGAGAAGCTAGTTGAAAACTGGAGCTACCTCCTAGAAACCTTCGAAAACATCTTTAGAGAGAAGGAAGAGAGAAAATAGCTAGAGAGAGAATGAGAAAGTGAAAGTGAAAGAAAGAAAAGGGAAAGTGAATTTATTTACAAGGAAAAAGAGCGGATCTCACCTCTCCTATGTTTTTCAATAAAAGCCTCCTAACGACGTAGGGGTGCACAGGACATCCCCGATTTGTAACCTACTAAATTTATTATTTCATCATGTCTTAATTTTTATATTGAAGGTGAAAAAATTTTTGCTTCACACAAACTCAATCAAACAATTAAAACAAAATATATTTGCCTCTTAATTTTCTCTAATTTGTCATAAGAAGTAAATCAACATTTTATCAAAACTACCATTGGTCACCTTACCCCGTCAGTTCCGACGGTAAAAACCGAATAAAAGGTCAACTCACAAGGGGCACATAATGATTGCAATCAAAGGAAGAAACACTTGTCTGTCAAAACCACGCCATCGTAAGAAACGAACGAGTCACCTGTATGGGGTACCAATCGTCAAGCATTTTCTCGATCCCTCCGCTCATTTCGTGTGATATTTAACCTGCAGTGATCACACGAGGGACAGTTGTGAGTACGGGGATTTGGTACCAGCTCACGTGTTCGATGATGTTGGCTTTTCGAGATTTAATCCTTGAATCACACAGTTTTCGATTATCCAAAGATCTTCAAATGGGAGTGCTCCTTATCAGTAATTTTATTTTAAGGATTTAAATTATCAAGGACTTGGAAAATTAGAATTTAGTAGAAATTAATTAATTGAAATTTATTTTTTACATTTATGAAAATTTTAATTAATTAAATTAAAATATAAAAAAATAAAACAAAATAGGAAAAATCAGGAAGCCGACCTCTCCAAAAGTCAGGCGAGGCAACCTAGCAAAAATTGTTAAAAATCCCCGATTTTTTCAAGAAAATTCCCCTATAAATATCAGGGGAATTTTCAGTGTTTTGGACCGACAATTTTTAGCAGAAAAATATGAACACACGCTGGCTTTTTACAGCAATATTTTTTTAGTATAAAAACATGTTTTAATTCAACTTTTTATCCAACACTAAAAAATCTAAAGACGAACGAGGAGGACTCCCAAAGGTCAAGCGGGTATTTCAAAGGTGGATTCGCACAGAAAGGGTAAGCCTCTGAGTTTCTAGAGTTGCTTTATGTCGTGCTTTTTATGTTTTACTTTATTCTACATGTTGACCTAGGATTAATCTTATTTCCTTTTATTATGTAATTTTTATATTTCTTCTTCTTGTTTTCTATTTATTTTAATTTAGCAATTGTTGAAGATTACTGCTAGAATACCTCCATGAAGGGAATAAAAATTATTCCTGGATAACAATCCTCATATTTTTGCCATGTGCACATTTTCACTAATTAAAATAATCAACCAATGTGCTAATAAAAATGAACTTTTTTTAAATAAGAATTTTCAATCGTCGATTATTCAATTAGGCTACACGGGCCTCGCCAAAATCAAATTGAACATATGTGAAAATGTTGTGTTATACCTTATGCTAACCTCTGTGGATGCAGGTAGATTAGGATTAGATGTATGCTTATGATTTTATTTCCCTTCAGGTATCGCAAATTCAATTTTTTTAGGATATGTAATTGATAGATTAGGTGGGCGGTTACATCCCCCGAGGTTTTGTAATCTTAATTTTTACTTTTCTGCATATATTTATCGCTTTATGTATGAATTTATTGTTTTCCAAATATTTATAAACTCGAAAATGACATAAGTACGAATATGCACAATTAATAAATATGATTTTCTGTAGATGCAATTTAATGTGATCCAATAAGAAGTAAGCAATTTATTCGGAACTCAAATTTCTATGTATTAGTGGGCCATCCCCCAGATGTTAAGCCTCTCAAGTTTCTAATTCTTGGAAGAGCTAATCCAGGTGGCGACTCTATACTAAGAGACGGTGGATTTGGGTTTGACCAATCTAAAAATGTTTTCGCTTTCTCTTTCAAACCTTCCGGGTCCCCAACTTAGTAATTTTATTTCACCAAAAACACCCTGGTGGATCGCGCCTCTCATCCCCGCTCTCTCGGCTCAACTCTCTCCGTGTCGTTCTGTCACACCTTCTTAGTTTATATTTTTGGGTTGGTCTTCGAGTGGTCTAGCAGTTGTTGTCTACTAACAGGTTCTACCTCAACAAGGTTTTGGTCGATGAAGATCCTTGTGGATCAATCACAGAGGCTATCCTAGTTTGGAGGCTCATGCTAACAAAGTTTTACCGAATTTCTCTAAGGGAACGCTGCAACAAAAAGGAAAGAGAAGCATGCATCAACTGGTAATGTTCTGAACTTAGATGCTAGGTTTCTTTTATAACTTTTATGAACCTATCAGCATCTATGGGACATTTTAACTTACATTATATCAATCATGGCATGCTTTGAAGATCCTTTAGGTTAAATTTAAGTTTTGAAATTCGTCCTTGCAACATTGGATGTTCAATTACTATCTTAATTAACCAGTAGTTCTAACTTTTTTTTGAATGAAAGCTGGAGAATGGAGTTGCATTGGCATGGGCATCTCAACTAGGTTGGCACCCCCAAAACCAAGAAAAAAACCCAAACCCAAATATATTAAAATTAAAGAAAGGAAAAAAAATAAATAGAGTTTGAAAAAGAAAGATAAAAAGAAAACTATGTGAACCGATAAGTGCTTCAACCACTTACATAAAAAAGAATTCATTAAAACAAAAACTAGGAACATTATCCCACCAATAATCTTGAGGATTTAGTCCACCAAATCTTGCTAGGGCGTTGACGACGTGATTTCCTTCCCTGAAGATGTGGGTTACCACAATATGCATCGACTCAATCTTACGGATACAATCCAACCATTCCACCCGAACACACCAAGGAACATTCTTCGAGCGACTGTGAAGCATCCCAATTATGTAAGTTGAATCACTTTCAAGCCATAAGTGATTATCCCTTGTCAAATGCGAATGAGATTTCCTTAATCGCTGCCATTATCTCAGCTAAAAAAATAAAAGATTCGTTAATCATAAAAGAGAAGCAACCTTTAGGTTTACCATAACGGTCTCGAAAAATTCCTCCACAACTGACCTATCTTGGATTTACATTAACTGAAGCATCCATATTCACTTTAACCCAAATGTCTAGAGGCGGCTATCATTTGACTCGTTTCATCTTCGGGGCTCTTCCAAGTTTAGGATTTATAGAAAGATTCTACAAGATTGTGTTCTCTACTTGCGAATTTCTAATCCATCCCAACCTAGCCGTATCTCTGTTCACCACTTTTCTACTGATAAGTTTAATAGTTTGTTCACAAGATTCGGCTATATATCAATGGTACCAAAAACTT